>WEIV01002229.1:169176-214801 GCA_013390005.1 Calyptomena viridis
CAGGGCACGTTTCCAGGATGGAGGATCGCCGCCTCCTTAAGATTGTGCTTCATGGTGAACGCGCCACTGGCTGCCACAATAAAGGAGCCCCAAAGAGGAGATACAAGGACTCCTTGAAACAGCACCTCAGTCTTGGCCATATTGACCACCATCAGTGGTCCACTCTGGCCTCAAATCGGGAATCATGGAGACACACCATCTATAATGCTGCTGCCTCCTTTGAAAACTCACATAGAATTAGCCTTGAGGAGAAAAGACATCACAGAAAGACCTGCGCCTCGTCAATACCACCCAAGGAGACTTTTAGCTGTGCCTTTTGTACCTGGACTTGTCTATCTCACATTGGCCTTTTTAGCCATCAGCGTGTTTGTAGCAAGTGTGGGTAGAGCCCTTCCCATCTCTTCATTCGCGAAGCTTAACCATGATGATCACCTGGATTATGGCATCTCTTTGTGCCACAGCCACTGCTGTGGAACATTAATTCCTAATGTAGGAACCACTTTTCTAATGTAACAGGCTGTATAATGGGAGTGTCTGGGTCAAACTGGTCCTGGTAAAAGAGCTACTGCTAGACACAAGTGCAAGAGAGTCAATACAGACCAATGCTAATTAGAAATACTAATGATTACTCTTCATTGATTTCAGTTGGAAATTTATTGGTGTTTTTTACGTTTCTAAAAATTGGATCACTTTTATCTAAGGGTATAAATAATGAATTTAAGAGTGCAGCTTCTGACAGCTTTGAAAACATTAGCTGTGGTTGCTAGTCTGTATCTGAGACAACATTGACTCAATTCCTAGGGCTGAAAAAATCTCTGTGGGTGTCAAATACCCCACAGAAGGTTAAAGAATGAGTATCATGATTGCATGCTTTATATTGTAGTATTTTTCCTAGTAGGTGCAGACTAACAAATTTAACATAAGGAACAAAATAAGCACTGAGTACCAAATACGCAACAACCAGATGCTTATAGGTAGAGATGAAGAATAGGAATATTACTATGGCTTCATAAAATGTTCGGCTACTATGAAATAATAATTAAAACCAGGTCTTGTTTAGACTTTTAAATTAATGATGTGTGACAAATGGCAGCTCAAAATTGACTTAAGGAGTGCATTAACATTCACTCCTTAACATTTTCCACTGTTGTCACAGAAGATAAAGTCCACAGAGTACATTAGATGGCTAATTCATGACCCTGGTTGATGATCCATGATTTCGAGACTAACTCTGGTAGAAATAAGTTCTTATAATAAATCAATTTAATATTTTACTGTGTATAAAATAGTGAAAGGTACCTCATAATCTCCTAGGAACATACTCACAAACTCTGGCTTTGAATTTGGAAACCTAGTATACTAAATTAATCCATGAAATTTCAGATTTTAATTGAGAATAAGATACAATAAAAGTCAGGAAGTTTAGATAAAGATTTAGATAAATAAGAGTTGGGAACAACAAGCAGATTTGATACCAAGGATGATGGTGAACTTAGCTAATGCATTTACATATCATGAGACAATAGACTTGTTGGTTGCTGCAGATTTTCCTTGTCTTCAAGTGTCATTGTCGGCTCATATCCTGAGGCATCCAAGGACTGAGACTGAGGTTGGAATAGGAAGAAAGAGAGGACACTGGTTTAGAAGTTTCATGTACTTTTTACAGACAGATTTTTAAAGTGCTGTTATATCTGTAGCATCCAATATAAAGCACCTTTAAAAAAAAAATTGCTGTGTAGCTATATCCTATGATGAACATCGTAAAACACCATTCTGCCATTCTCCCATGTGTCAGTTACACATGATGGAGCCCTGTATCCTGGGAATGTCTGAATACCTGCCTGCCTATGGGAAGCACGGAATGAATTCCTTGTTTTGCTTTGCTTGTGTACACAGCATTTGCTTTACCTGTCAAATCGTCTTTATCTCAGCCCTCAAGTTTTCTCAGAGTTACCCTTTTGATTCTCTCCCCCATTCCACCGTGGGGGAGAGAGTGAGTGGCTGTGTGGGGCTGAGTTGCCAGCTGGGGTTAAATCACAACAGTAGTCTACAAACATTATTTTTCTCTTGGTATTTTTGTACATGTCTTTATAATGTTGTGTCTTAAAATAACAACATTAAGTAACAGTAGTCTTCAGGGAAATTAGTCTGATCATGGAAATGAAAATTTCGTTCCACTGCACTCACTGTCCTCTTGCCTGGTGGAATATGTCCCTCTCTTGCTCTGCCAGCTTCCTAGTATGTTTTCCTGTAGTATTGATTTTGCTTTAAGTGTGTTTTACAACCTGAACATACCAGCTAAAAACACTTCATAAGAGCAAGATCTTATCACTTGATTATTCATGCTATCATCCATACATTTTAACTTTGGTGTCTATCCAAGCAGGTGTTTTATCTTTCTTATGAGCAGCCTTCATGATTAGAATTCATTCCCTATTTGCATGTCAGTAATAACAAAAAAAGCCCCTTCTTCTACATAATACCTGGATACTGTTCACAAGAGAGTGAATATTCTTATAGATATTATTACCAAATCAAAGAAGTCTTTTTTTTCCTTTTAAATCATCGTAGACATTGATACGGAGTTGTACTACAAGTATTCTTGCTGCTCGTGCATAGAAATGTATTGAATGACAAAATCACCACCACCACTTAAGAAGGAGAAAAGAAGATATAATTAAGTGGGATGAGAAGTGATTTGTCCACCTTATGTTATACCTGGCATCAGAAAAGCAGATGATGTAACCTCAGGCATTTTCACTCACACCTCAGCTGTTGATCACTACTAAACACAGAAGACTGGCTTTAATACACCAAGAAGCTGAGCCAACACTGCAGCACCTAATCTCACTGGCTAATTAGAAACACTTGAAATCCATTCTTTCTGAGGCCCAGCAACAGCTGGTACATTCAAATCTGCATGAAGCAGCTCTGGTGTGTGGAACTGCCACGACTGAGAATTGACAACCCCCTAGAAAAATTAGTCTTAAGATGTCAGCCCTTTTTGAGTTGGTGTAATAATGTGCCATTTTGGTGGAGCCTTTGAGTGTTACTGGGAACAGTGAGAAAATGAATAATAGCAATTTACGCAGAAAATAAGCACAGCTACTCTGATAAGTCTTCGCTACTTAGAAAGCATGTTTTGCTCTGTTGCTACTCACTAAATCTATTTCTCTTCTGCCTTGCACCTTTTAGGTTGGGACAAATTTTCAGCCTATACTTAGTATGAGAGTGTCTTCGAGAAAAAAACAAAGAAAAAACTTTTTTTATTCCCTCCACTCTTCTTCAATGTTTGTTCTGCCTGTGCTGAGTTACTGTGTATTCTTGCCTACTGCCGGTTACTTGAGTAATGTAGACATTTACAGTTGTCACTACAGGGGCATGAGATTAGATATTGTAAAGACTTAATTTTTCTTATATTATCAAATACTGGTTTGTAGATACCTTATTGATGTCCATTGTGATTAGCCTCTGATGAGATCTGGTAGCAGTGCTGGCTTGCATAACCTATCAGAACCCTGTTACCTTTGCTCTGAGGTTTGCCTGTGTTGTTGAGAGCAGAATTAGGCCTGTTATTTATTAGCTCTCTAAATAATGTAACTTCTCTTGTCTTAGAATTGAAAGAAACAGCACAGGAAGATGTGAGGTTTCTAAATCATTAGAATTTGCTCAAAGGCACATAAACTCCTTTTAATTTTGGCGTGAGTTATTCAGTTATTATTGAGTTATTACTACTTCTGTTGTTTGTATCAGCCCTAGACACTGACTACTCCTGTGATACCCTGTCTTTGTAAATGAAAAGGCAAAAAATTCACTGGCATAATTGTGCTTGTAGTTAAGGTCATGTATTAAGTCATTTACCTCAAAATATCTTTAGCTACTTTTTTATTTGCATCTATCTTAAAATGCAGCTCTTGTAACTATTAAGATAAATGTACGAGTCCACAGTGAAAAACTGTGTTAAGAGTATAATTATGTGTTCATCCTTAACCCAGATCTTAACTCTAAGGGAAAAAAGATTCCTTATGTAATAAATAGAGGAACAAAAATGACTATTGGGTCTATTCTATTAAAGCTCACTCCATTCAGAAAACATTTCCCTGCGGTCAGAATCTAATTGCTTTCTGAATAACCATTATGTATTCGCCTTTGCCTGCTGGGCCATTCCAAATGTGGCATTCCTTAGAGGGGGAAAAATGACATCCAGCTGTCTGGTTTGAATTTCTTTTTTGCTAGCGGATACCAGTATTTCCTACAAGGAGCTGTATTAGAAGAAAATTGAGTTACAAATGCAGTAACTGTGAAGATACCTTTGCCACATTACCTTAGTTTATTGCCTTTCTGTGTCTTATGATAGAGCTTTTCATTGCATCACTCTGTGTTCCATATGATTCTTGCTTTGCTCAGTGCTAAAGAGGGGCGATTCCTGCTAAGTGATCAACTTTAACAGTTTCATTGTGGAGCTTCAGACCACATTGTAGTGGGTTCTGTTTAATACTATACCAAAGTCACAAATGTTAATTTCCTCACAGGCTCTTCTGTGGTTCTCAGAACTATCATTAATGTTATTGAATTAATTTTCATACCTTTCTGGAGATGACTATAATTCCGTGTTTCACTAAGGCAGAGCTGAAGCCTGGTTAGCAAATATCGGAGATATCCAGTTGTTCCAGATTTCCATTGGGGGGTCATGAGAAGACTGATTTTCTTTTGATTACTTTACATGTGTTGTAGATAAGAACATATTATCATGGAGAGTAACCAGAGATGAGCTAAAAATTGGTAGATTGTCTGTCCAGTACAGCCCCATCACTATTGCTTTTCTTTACATAGTCCCATTCTTTTGGAACCCTTCCATCTGCTGGCCTAGTCACCTAATTACTATTTTCCTTGACTGTCAAGGTCAATTCATGCTGCTGGAGTTCTGATCTTCTTTCTGCTTGATCTCCTTTAACTCAGCATCACAGGATATGTCCAAAGTAATTGCCAGGAAAAACTATGCTGCTAACAGTGTGAGAAAGGGAAGTATCCCAGCATTAAGTCTACAGTTGTGGCAGTCTTTGAAGATCCTGATGTTTTCATGGTTGCTGGTATCATTTGTATGGGAAGCATGAAAGGGACATGGAGTGCCAGCACAAATAGCAAGTAAAAGTGAAGAGGTGACCCATGGGCGAGTCAGACCAGGGGTGGTGCTGGAAGAGGGCAATAACCGCAGTGTTCAATTTTATTTGGTTATGTACTTGTTTGTTTAACGAGTTTAACACTAGTTTTTGTACTTGAGGCTTAATGAAATAGCAGCAATGGAGGGGCACAGGCAGGTGTTAGCAGCACTCCCAAAGGTAAGCAGTTGTGGCTAAGCCAGCACTAACTGTGCTGTGACCCTGGAGCCACATATGGATTTCCAGCAGTTCCTGCATAACTCCTGTTCCACAGTGCCTGGAGCCAGCACAGCCTTGCTGTGGTCATAGACCTCATCTGTTGGGAGCAAGCAAGTCTTCAGCTGCCAGGTTGGTGTCATCAGATCACCCAGAGGCCAGCTGGGTACCTCAGACAGGTTTGACTGGCAAGGAAGGGGTGAGGTCCTTGGAACCACTGATTTCTTTCCCAGGCAAAATTTGTTAGAATTCCCCATCCATCATCTCTCTATAGTGTCTTCATATTGCTGCGGGACACAATTTCTCAACAAATACCCAGGAAGTTTGGGTTCTCTGGAACTGGAAGACAGGCAGTGGTGGAGATAGCTGTAGTTGTCTTAAAGGAGAACTGACCTGTGTGTCAAGCTCAACTGAATGTTCCAATGAATCCTGACGGCTGAGATGGGATACACCTGTGAGATGAGGGCTGTTTTAGCATTTCTGAATATCTGACTATTGATATACTCTGACAGCTGCTGAGATAATTTGGTTTTCATCTCCATGTATCTTCTGAGACTGTTGTTTCCCACTTGCAAGAAGAAATTGTGTCCTGTTAGATGTGTCAAGCGTGGGGGCTCTGAATGGGCTTTTGTTCAACTTGCAAAGGAGAAGTTTATGCTGGTTTTAGCAATCTACAGGAGAACAGGCAGCATACAACACAGCACACTGGTGTACCCTGACTAATCTACAAAAATGGTTTTGGTAAAAAAACCTAGCAAATTGAAAGGGATTAATTGAACCAGTGCTTGTCATGATGTGTGTGTGATGTTTGAGATGCAGTGTGAGGACCTTAAACACAGACTTTAGCATCTCATCAAATTGTAGTCTATTACTAGAGCAGTCCCACTGAGATAACATGAGAAGTAAAGGTAAATAAATAAAAGTCTATATTTTATGATAGAATTTAGTGACCTCTTTTTCTTTCTCTTGAAACATGATATGTTTCTTTATGATGTACATTTTTTTTCATCTGAAATGAGCAGCTATATAAATAAGGTATGTAAAAATGTCAGCAGGAGATTGACCTTTTTGAAACTTCTAAATAGCCATTCTAACTTTAAATCTATTTTTCTGGAAATACAGGTCTAAGTTTAAATGCTGGCTGCAGGCAATCTGTTCGAATTGTTCAACTGTCTAAAAATATACTTAAAAGCTGCATATGAGGAGACAAGAAGCTGATGTAGAAGCAGAGGAAGAGACAGAATGTCAGAGCCTTTGGGAAGCAGTAGCACAAAGACTTCACAGATGTTCCTTTCAAATAATCCCTCATCTGCCTGCTCTTGGTGCAGATATCCATGTGCAAGGAGCATGCCGAATTCTTCCATGGAAGTTACATAAAGAGAAGTAAGTTAAAAATAGCGTTTTATGACCAGGAGATCTAGAGGCAATGAAGAACAGAAAGATACAAAACATTAGAATTATAGAAGGTAATTTGCTTCAGACAATCTTTCTAGTAAGCAACTAGGGACTAAAAAGGTAATGCTATGTGACATAGCCCCTAAACACAGAAGACCTTCCAATCTCCTCATATTTTTCCTCGTGCACATGAGATAGCAAGACTTTTTTCTTGGGTGCTGGATCTGCCAGATCAGGAACTGAGGAAGATAAAAGCAGAAGATTGTAGCAGTGACTTGACAGGCAAGGCTAATGAAATGGGCTCTTGAATTTTGTTCTCTGAGGTGAAGAGGATTTTGCAAGGCACATCACCTGATTTCTTGCTCCATGCAGTCTCTTTTTATTCAGTCACCAGAGGTTGGAAATAGCTTATATTTCTTTATAAATAGCTTTGAAAGATTTCTGATCTGCCTTTAATTGGGTTACCATCCTGTCTTTCCCTGCTGTTCTGTGTGAAATGCTGCTTTGTGACATACATTTCCTCTTCCTTTCCATACAAAAGCAAAAGATGAAGATCAAGTTATTTCTGAACAACAATGTCTAGACTCTATTGCTGGACTTCATCCAAAAATGTTTAAACAGGTCATAGCCTAAGCTGGTGTAAACTGGCACAGCTGCACTGGCTTTGTTCTAGTTATTGTGACTAAGGCAGGTGGGGATGCAGCACATGTTAACCAGGCCCTTCTTGATCCTTGTGCTCTGACAAGGACTTTTCTGAGCTTTGCTCAGGCTTATTCATTTTGGGGTATACTGAGTGATACTTTAATGTGAGAAATTATGAATGGGCTTTAAGTGCATGACCCAGTGTCTAGACTACTGCTAGCACTTAATCTTCTGCCTTCCATGTAGGCATTGGTCTTCTATGTTTTTTAATATTTTACTGCTGTTCCTGCCTGTGTGTTGGATTGTGTGCTCATTTGTATGTGCAGCTTAAGGAATGCACGTCGGGGTGGCTCAGGATTGCAGAGAGATTGCTGTAAGTGCACCATATGACTTTGTGTCTTCTCTTTTCTTCCTTCTTCCTCCTTTCACCATCCTCAACAACCTTTAGTTTGGAGACAACACCATCAACAAGTAGTTATGAATCATCCAATCTGAGAAGAAATACGTCAATTGCTGTTCATAATCACCTGTTCTGTCATCACTAAGGACAGAAAAAACAAAATACTGTCAAGATGGATATTCATGCTCTTGTAAACAACCTGTTTACAAGATTGTTTGTAAACAATCTTGCTGTTTGCCTGCTATTGAAACAGTGAAGTAGATATTGGTCTGTAGAGAGATGGGCCCAACCCCCTTGCCCAGAGTTTTACAATGACTCCTCTCAATACGTGTTCATTGCCAGCATCATACAGGTCTCAACACGCTGCACTTCATCGTAACCTTGCTAACTCCACTTCAATCAGAGGAAGAAATCCTTTCCTTGTTAGCTTTGGAAAGATTTGGGTTCTGTTTGAATGCATTTCATATTAAAACAAAAAAAAAATACAGAGTTGAGATGAAATTGTTGCTGACACAGCTGGAAAGGAGTGTGTTATCTCAAGATACTTAAAGGCACTTTGTTCAGAAAGACTCTAAATGCAAATTCTTAATCTTGATTGTGTTCTAGATGATGGCCCTGGTTAAGCAATTGAGTATGTTTTAACTCTGCAAACTGCTGAAAATGCAGGAAATAAAGACAAAAACCAGCACAGGGCAGCAGTTGCCTTGTTGCATGGAGTATGAAGTGGGAAAGGCTCACCTGTGGCCTCCCTGCTCGGGAACTAGAAGTGGAATGCTGCAGGGTGGCAGGGGCAGGCTCTGGGGACTGTAGAAGTGGCCATGCTGTCCGTATGACAGGGGACTGCTGCTGCTGGTCAGCACAGGCATGAGGCAGAGAAGGAGACAATCAGGTTACCATTGTCTGAGCAGTTTTAGTTCTGTAGGTTTCTCTCTCTTTTTAATGCCTAATTTAGCAAAACAGCTTCTGAGGGCAAAGGCACCCCCAGGAATCTTGCCTCTATATTAATGGATTTAAGGGTTTTGCCCTTTGACTATCTAACTCTTTTGATGGGAGGAAGAATATTCTTTGGAGAGTCCGTGATCATTTAGACAGATTGAATTAATACTCCTGTTCACAAGAAAACTTTGTGCAGGCAGGGAAATGATGGATCCCTCTCTATGCTTCCTCATAGACTAATAGATAATGTGATGGAACTTGAGGGTGGTTTTTAAAAATATCTATAAATGATAATGCCTAGGAAAAGACATCTGAGACATGGTCTGTAGTTAAAGTGCTGATACTTTTATAGCAAGGTACAAAACAAGATTTTGAGTCCACTTTGTTCCCCATCAGCCACCAAAGCTGCCAGATCCCCCTGCTCTTGTCAAAGCATAAGCCTTTACAAGGTATTTGCTCACAGGCATGTTCCTGACTTGGCTTTTCTTTCTCCACTGTATCTTTAGGAGGCCTCGCTCCTCCCTGGTTCCACCACATAGTGTGTATAGGAGACCAGAACCTGCATCTCCCTGTTCATCACCCTGTTTGAACTTCACATCCCTGCTGCAGCTGGGCCTGTCCTGTCTTGCTGCTGGCAGCCTACTCACCCTGCCTTTGTCCCAATCCTCCCTCCCCTGTCTCTGAGCTGCCTTCTCCTGTCACGCATACACCCACTCAGCTGTGCTGGATGCCTCAGTCCCTGTTTTGTAGTCAGAAGGTTGAGACTTGGGTTTCTTTTGGGGCTTTCCTGCCTCATAAAGTGGACAGGGAAAAAGGATTGCATGGGACTTCCTGGTGACATGGGATAAGGAGGAAAGAGTGCTTGGACCTTCTCCAGAAGGCAGAAGGCCTCAGCATCCTGGCTTTCAGGGTGGGGCAACGTGGGGCTCCAGCTCAGTGTCTGCTGCATGTTCCTTTGAGCCCACTAGCTTGCAGACAAATGGGGGGGAAAACCCTAAAACTTAGAATTCTCTGCTTTCCTTGAAGTCTCTAATTTTTTCTGATGGTACAACTCACTTCTGTGTACAGAGCACCCCCTTGTCTTTTGTCATTAAAGGCCCAGGGAGTGTTTTTCTGTGGCTGGGAAAAAAACCCCAGGCATTCAAGGGTATGTGTGGCATAATTCAAGTGATAGCTTCTGCCAAAATTTTTACAGAGTGACTTCATTTCTTGTAAGTTGTTCATGAGTAGATTATATTTTTCTGTACTTTGGGTTGTTGGTTTGGGGGTTTTGAAGAGCGAGAGGGGAGCGGGTTGCTGTTTTTTTTTTCATTTGTTACATTTTGATTTAAGTATTTTCTACCAATTCTCTCCTTGATGTTTGTGAAAGATTGATTACAAGCATTTAGCAATCACCATTTGAGCTGCTCCTAATGAGTAGATAGAGCTGCACTAGATTTAAATTTCACCTAGTTATGACTTGAGACATTTAATTTAACTCTTTATTCAGTCTATTCATGGGGCCTCAGAAGTTCAAGCAAACCTTAAAATCAATTGATGATTGAAAATTAATAAGTTGCCTGGGAGCCCAAGTCAATGCTCCTGTTCATTCCCAGAGGTATTTGTAGGAAGTCACATACACTTCAATCTATGTCTAGTGAACCTGGGCAGCAGTGGGGTCGGAGGAAGAGGAGGAAGATTCTTCCCTTGAAACTTGAGTGTGTATGAGCCCAGAGCTCCCACTTCCTTGAAGTGTGTCTTAACTATCCCCATGTATACACAGAGAATGGCATTTTCCAGGTGTCTGCTATGGCAGGATGCTGGCTTTCGTAGTGCTCTGCAAAAATCTTTTTTGTAGTGCTCTGCAATATATGCAGAAATCTTTCTGTGGGCATTCCTGACAAACAAATCCATATGTAAGGATATCCTCAATAAAAAAGTTACAGTTCTTTCTACTCTTTGTGCAGTTTCTGGCATGATGGGATGGGGGCTGTAATCAATACAATCAATACTGTGGGTCCTAACTACACTAGATATGTATTGATGATGTATCTTCTTATCATCCTGCAGCAGGATTCACTGTTATACACTGTGTGTTGCAGAAAGAAAGATCTGGATCTGGGAAATATTTCTCTTGGGTGTGAGATTTGTATAGCAGAATCTATAAAGCATAGCAAAAAAATCCTAGTAATCTGAACTGACTGCTATATTTTTGGTATTTTTTTATGTTTTATATAGTATTCTACGTGGTAGGTTCAAAGTGTAATTCTCTTTTCCTTCAGTTTCTTAAGCTTCATTTCTCCCTGTATTGTCTCAGCAAATTAATTGCCTTAACCCTCTTCCCCCACAGACAGAAGACATGTTTTTATAGGCATCATCCTTCACTAGGTAAAAGCCAGGGTATGAAGCAGTGGTCTTAGTGGGATTTTTGAAAGGTGACTCTCTCCACACGATCCTATCTACCTTTGCAGTGATCTCAACCCTTTGTAAAACTTGGCCAGTCACCTCTGCTCAGTGCCATTATGCTCTTACATAAGAGTGTTTCAGTTTGTGGCAGAGAGCAGGTTTCTGGCCTCATCAGAAGAGCACTGCAGTAAGAAGGAGTTGCACTATAACATCTGCGTTGGATTCTGCTGTTTCCAAGCTTCTAGTTCCGAGACACAGCAGGATGAAAGGCACTGAAACCTCTCCCTGGCACCTACTCCCTGATTGTAATGATAAGGTTTCAGATTGCAAAGGAAGCAGGCTGGATTCTCAGGAGGAAACTGCTGCACTTAAGGTGCGTTCCATACCTCTGCTCTCTGCAAATTTGGGACTTCCTACAGTAGGAAGAGGATCATCACATTCCCTCCAAGGTCAGACATCACAGTGGGCAGCACGTGAGAGTAGGAGGTGTAGTTTTGGGTAGTGTCCTTTAGCTAGTCCCTCTAGGAGACATCCCACTGCAGCAGTCAAAGGCTGGAAACAACCCATTAGCCTCTTGCTTGTGTTTCCACTCCTGCTGGAGTGCAAACTCCTGTTGCCCTGACCCAGGATAAACACACCTGCATTCTCTTCTTGCCTTAGCATTTTATTTTGCCCCAGTGAATAAAAGCAAAACAGGAGAGACAGCTTTGTGCTTCAGGAAGCTGACAGTTATTAAAAGTAAATTTTACAAGAAGGCAAGACAGAGGAAGGGGAATTCTGACAAATCCCTGATATGTATGGAATGTTTTTTTTCATATAGGAATAAAGCAGAGTTCAGAGTTTCTTCAATTAGATTTTGGGACTTCTGTTGTTTGAAAAGAATTTTTTATAGTTCCTTTATTTTTCCAGAGCCAGGGCGACTTTGATTGAAGTAACTGGAACAAACAGGATTGCATAAGTCAGCAGAGGTTTCCTGGTACACTGGCCAGACTTTGTACTGATTTTTATTGTAACTGTGAAATTCTCACCTGACTTCTGTACTAGCACATCATGTCATTTGCAGTAATGCTAACATAAGGCATTCCCACAGAATGGTCTCCAGCACATCACTGTGGAGGGATGGGATGCAGACACCATGAGTTTCTGCTGGACATGGACACAGTAAGAATAAAAATAGCACCCCTGATTTAGCAAAAGAAACCACTGAGGCCAGATCAGCTTTGGGTCTATTACAAGTGGTTTAACCTAGATGATATTTTTTACATCACTTTCGTATTTAATTCTACAGTCTTTTCATCTGGAGTCAGTGTGGGCAGATGCAAGTGAATGAAAATAACAGCTCTATGGGGCTTTTCCTATTTTTTTTTTAATATTGCCTGCCATTTGTATTTATAACTAATTAAAAAACTTCTGGTATTATAGTCAAAGCCTTTTGGATGGCTCTAGGGTTTCATATCAGAAAAACTCTTTGAAGGACAAAATGAAATATTCTACTGGAATCAAGGTTACTACCTGAAATATTTGTTTGCATATGAGAGTAAACCAGATTTATAGAAACACAAGATAAACTGACATCCTGAATATTGGCATTAAGAGAAAGAGCATCTGTGCTTAAGACGTACTGTGACTGTGGTGGCAATAATTAATTACAAACAATTGAGAGCTTCAGAAAATCACCTGAGGGGGACTGTCTGTGGTGACCAAAATCTCCTAACTTGACCCTGGAGTGGTGTCCTTGCAGGTAATAAAAAAGTCCTTTGATGCACCAACTTGCATCTACAAGACAGATTTACAAAAGAGTGTTTTTTGGCATCTGTCTGATGTGTTCTTCTGCCTGGAATGATATTTAGTGCTGGTCACACAGTAACAGAGAGAGGAGAGCCCATGTGGTGGTGCACTTCTGCCCCTGTGCAACATCACTTTGTCCCGTGCTGGTCTGGCCTGAGGGAGGCATCCAGACACCAGGACAGTGCTGTGCAGATGATTTACAGGCTGGAACTGACAGCAGGTCTTCCTAAAGAATTGTTAGGCTTTTTGGCAGGCGGATGAGTAGCTTTGGATTTGGGGTAAAATTTCAACAGCAGCAAAGGACAGACACAAAAAAATATTTCTCAATTGTTCTTTGGTCCTACCAATGTGTTTCACAAGGCCACGTTAGGACAGCTAAGGACTCCGAAACATCAGCATTTTGTAGTCTTTGTTCCATTTTTTCTTTGTGAAACTCAAGCTCTTGGTGCAGATTCTCAAAAGAATTTGGGCATGTTGCATCCTACAGATTCCTGTGATCAGGTAACTCTGCTGCAGCTGCCTTGGAGATTCAAGCTCAAGGGCTTCATATGACTTCTGAGAAAAAAGATGTGCACTTTCAAGAATTTTACCTATTATTTATGGAAACAAAGAACCCTTTCAAAAGGGAAAATTCTAATTCCATAGCACAGGCCCAGCTGTGCCATCTCTCCCTGGGGTGAGGGCTGCTCTCTCTGTGCTGGGAGCAGCACTGTCTCATTCAGCAGGATGCTGGCGCTGAGGGCTCTTTCCATGTCCGACCTGCAGCAACCCTGAATTTAGGTCAGACTTTGGCACTAGAGTAGCCCTGTTGAAGGATATACCTGCCTGAGGTAACAACTGATGTTTTTGTTCCTCATTCCTGCTTATTTAGAAAGCAGGCAAAGAGTGATAACCTTTATAACAATTCCAAGAAGTTTGTAATCACAAACAAGCTGTTGGGACTCTGATTTAAGTCCAATTTTTTGTTTTTCCACAGAACATATGTCTGTTTAGGAAACTAATAAACATAGTGTCAACAACAGCCATCAGAATAATTCTTCAGGGTTTGAAGGGCAGTTTGTAACTTAATTTAGTGACTGGCTTCATTCCCTCTCCCTCCTGTGTAGGTAGAGGAGACGAAGGGCTCTGAAACAGCAAGTGGGAGCTGTCTGCATTTCGAGACTTAGGTATCTTCATTTCATTTTTCTCTATGAGCTTAGTATAAGCCTATCACTGGCCTTCAGTAAAGAACAAATAAACAGTAATAGCTTGTGTGGTGCCAAAATGATAAAAAATAATTGAGCTTCCAGTGCTTGAGATACTTAGAAATGTGAGCCCCAATGTGTATGACTCAATGAATGATATTTCATATTTTCTCTTAGAGTTCAAAATCCTCAAGTTCACACATTGCTCTTAAGAGGCTGTAGCTAAGTTAAAATTCTTGGGGAAAGTACAGGCACTGATAAGTGATAGGACTGGATACTGACTTTCTGATCTGGACTCCTGCTGTGCAAGTAACATCTCACATAGGAGGTCCTATGATGTAGCTGTTCCTTTCTTCTGAGAATAACATTCAGATTTTTTTCTGTTTTAGAAGGTCCAAAGTCTCACAATATTTTTATAAAAAATGCAGAACTGTTTTGTACAAAGTAGAAATTATGCAGCCTGTTTTCTCCCCTTATTTGAGTCCTATAACTGGATTTCCATTGTCTAAAAAGGGTTGAGTAGCTCCTGCATCCCACTATCCTGTTGTGGGTCTGTTCACTCTGGAACTTTGCATGCTTGAGATAGACACTTCTCTGAAGTCAACTAGAAGATTCAGAAGAGAGCTTCATGTGAAAGAGAAAGGGCAATGCCTGTAGTTTTGCCTGGGGAGGGTGGTGATCTATCTGGGATCTTATGGGTTGGGATTAAAGGGCAGACCGATGTGAGCAACTGTGATGGGTGTCTACTACAGATGACTTGATTGGGAAGAAGCAGCAGACAACTGGGAGAAGCCTCATGTTTGCAGGTCTGGTTCTTGAACCACCCTGGTAGCTGCGGGAAAAACACAGTAGGGCATAAGCAGTCGAAGCTGTTTCTAGAGTGCATTGAGGATAACTCTCTTCCAGACACAGATGATGGTGGAGCCAGCTAAAGGAAGTTCTCTGCTCTAGCTGACATTTACCAATGTGGAAGAACTGGCCAGCAATGTGAAAGTCAGGAGATGAGATGAGATGGAAAAGGGGCAGAGAAACTTGTGATAAAGGACATAGAAAAGGTCAAAGTTCTCAATCCGTTCTTTCCCTTATTTTTTCAGGTAAGATTTGCCTACAGGAATACCAGATGTCTGGGAAGGTCTGGAGCAATAAAGACTTGCTCTTGATGGAGAAGGATTAATATAAGGAAGACTTAGCCAAACTAGACATATATAAGTCCATGGAATCTGATGGGATGCACCCATGAGTACTGAGGGACCTGGTCAATGTCATTGTGAGGCCACTCTCGGTTATCTTTGAAAGGCTGTGGTAACTTGAGGAAATTTCTGAGGCCTGGTGGAAAGTAAATGTTACTCCTGTCTTCAGCATGGGCAAGGAGAATCTGAGAAACTACAGGCTTATAGTCTCACCACGATCCCCAGGAAATGGAGCAAATAATCCCAAGTAATCGCAAAACTTACAAAAGTAAAATCATGTTTGACCAACCCAACAGCTTTTTACAATGAGATGACTGATGCAGTGGATAAAGAGAGGGCAGTGAATGCTGCCTATTTTGCAAGGCTCTTGACATTGTCTCCTGTAACACCCTCAAGGCAAAATGTTGAAGTACAGACTAGATAAGTGGACAGTGAGATGATCTGAAAACTGGTTGAACTGCTGGTCTCAGAGGGTGGAGATCAGCAGCTCAAAGTCCAGCTGGAGGCCAGTTACCACTGAGGTACCCCAAGGGTTGATACTGGACCAGTACTGTTTAATCTCTTCATTACTGACCTGGAGAATGGGGCCAAATGCCCCCTCAGCATGTTTGCAGATGATAATGAACTGGGAGGAGTGACACAGGAGCCACAATGTGTCCTTGTGGCAAAGGTGGCCACCAGCCTCCCGGGCTGCATCAGGCTGAGCATTGCCAGCAGGTCAGAGGAGGTGATCCTGCCCCTTTGCTCAGCCCTGGTGAGACATGTCTGGAGTGCTGTACCCAGAGACAGGGACCTGCTGGAAAGGACACAAAAGGCCACAAAGATGTTTCAGGGCCATATAAGCAGAGGCTGAGTGTTGGGACTATTCAGCCTGGAGAAGAGAAGGCTGAAAGGGATCTTATCAAAGTTTATAAATATCTGACTGGAGGGGAGAGAGGAGTAAGGAAGATGGGTCAGACACTTCTCAGTGGTGGTGCCCAGTGACATCAGCAGAGAGGCAGTGGACATAAATGGAAATATAGGAAATTCTGTGTGAACTGAAGAAATAACTTTTTTACTGTTCAGTAGTCAAACACTGGAGCAGGTTGCCCAGAGAGGTTGTGAAGTCTCCATCCACAGAGATATTGAAAACCTGACTGGATGCAGCCCTGAGCAAACTGTTTTAATTGTTCCTGCTTTGACCAGGGATCAGACCAGATGGTCCCTAAAAATGCTCAACTGTTCTATGATTCTGTGAGGAGGGCACATCTCTGCATTTATATGTGTGTGAAGACTCAGATAGTTTGAATGCATAAACTCTTCAGAAAATCAGGCTTACAAAGATAACAGATATTCTGTGAGCTTTGTCTCAGAGAGAGTTAAAACGTTTGACAATTATGTGGTGAGCGTTGTTTTAATCAATTTATGTTTAGGTTTCCCTGCAATATAGGACACAGACCTTTTAGCATATAATATTTAGAAGTTCATTTAATGTATTTTGGTCCAAATCCTTCAAAACTAGTAGCAAATGCGTATTAAATGCAACACCTTCAATGTCAGATAAGCCAGTTGGACCAGGTTTTGGTTGCCTTAGTGTCCTTCACCAAGTCATGGTGTTCTAGCTCTGTGGGGTCTTGAGCCACCCAGTTTGCTTAGCCCATGTTTATTCAGTATAGGGAAACACACATCAATTTGGGACCACTCAGAACTGTCACAGAAATATTGGGAAGAACCTTCCTGCTTAATATCTATCCAGTGTTATAATTAAAAAAAACTCAAACAAATCCTACATTTCGTTTCTTCCTCTGGTGACCAGGCACCAGCACCTTACTTCCATTGCTTCTTCTCCCCTCTGACAGTGTTTAAGCAGTTTTGAACAACAGCCCATGGAAGTGGATGGGTGGACAGGTTGTCTACTAAAACAGGCAAGCTATTTATTGTGCAATAAATACTTCAGCACAAACCATTAAGTTTAACTAGTCTGTTACTTTGAATGTTTTTAAATCACATCTTTTTTTTTTTTTAATCAGCTGCAAAGATGATGCGGAACACAAAACAAGATCAAAGACTGTATATTATTTCACTGTGTAAGTCTATAAAGGAGATTCAAAGGAGAACAACTTCTCCTCTTCAGTCTATTGTGTCATTGTATGTCAAGGATAGTAAATGAAGACTCCTCCCTGATGCTGAGTAAAAGATTTAACAGGAAATCCTTGTGCTGAGGACAAGGCAGAACTGTTCTGGAGAAGTGTTCTTGCTCTCCATCACCTGCCAGGTTCTGCTGTCAATCTCTGGGAGGAGCATGGATCTTGAATCCACTCTTGTTTTGAACTCAGTGCAGCTGAGTCAGATAAGCTTGGACAGTCAGGGGAAACACATAGTTTGTTCTCTTGAGGAGCTCCAATGATTCACATGGTTCCTATTATGTGTAGTATGCTGGTTAAGGTCTGAGTCAAGGAAACATTTGACTCTGAGCTTTATTCCCTCAAATTCAGACAGGCATTCTACAGTTTTGTGCACTTTCCTGGAGTGTGGTGGTTTTCTGAGTTAATGTCTGTAGTCAGCCCAATGGAGTTAATTGAGAAAGAACCTGTTGACTCTTGGAGTCTTGGATTCAACTTTCTCTTTAGTAATGTTGACAATACTGAAAAAAACCAGGGATTCTTTAACAGGCATCCCTCACTGTATGTAGCCCTGGAAGGGGCACAGTGAGTTAAGCCACCACTGTTGTTTTAACTTGGATTTTTCTGGAGCTGCAGAGATCGAGACCATTTCAATGTTTCAGAGGACCAATAGTGAAGAATCAACAACAGTTCAGACAGTTGTGGATGAGGTAAAAGTCTCTTTCTCTCTGCTTACTAGCTGAGAGTGAGCTAATATTACAGTGGTTTGGGTGACTATGTGATGTTGGAGACCAAACCAATGAGAATGGAAGAGATGAGACCCCCACAGCAGTAATTTCTTCTCCCCCTTCTGTTTCCCTCTACCCTGTACCTGCCAGAGCACAACAGAGCAAGCTCTTGGTTGAGGAAGAGGACTTTGTTGAGGAAGAGGACTACCACCATGGCAGTGATATCCATGCAGGTCACATTGTCCCAGCTCTGGATGGGAGCACAGTGGGGAGAGAGAGGCTCAGCTAGGCCAGGCAGCACAGACCTGCAGTACTGTTTCTGCATCTAGAGCTGTAGTATTACCAGTAGAGCTTCCCACCAGCTCCTGGTGTCAATTCTGCAGTTCTAGGACCTACCTAAGTGGTGGCAGTACCAGCCACCAGGCTATTGGCAGAAACACTATCCCTGCTACCAAGATGTCCCATTTCTCAGGAAGTTGATCTATAGATGGTCCACAGCCCTACCTAAGAACAAGGTCTTCAACACTCCCCCAACACCACTCTGGCCTTTCTACGCCGTATAAAGTGGTGTGGTGAGTTCATCATCTTGCCTGTGTGCATATTGCTGCTCAAACCAAGAGACCCGGTTAGCAAAACACAGCCAGGACCAGCCCTGGTAACAGTGGGTGTACAGTGACCTACTTTTAACATAGCTTATGTAGCCTTTCTTGCTGCTTTATGCTTGAATGGCAGAATTTGCAACAAAAGGTCAATTTATGGCAGCCTTTTATTGCGAGGTTCTTTTGCTGTAGTCCAAAGTTATAATGACAAAATGCTTTGCCGAGTGCAATGAGGACTGCAAAAATCAGCCCCACTTTTTATGTAAGGCTTTATCTATTTTAAACAGATTTTGGTGCTAAGCTTTCTTTTTGTTTGTTTGCCTTCTTATGAAGAGAGCTTTATTATTTGCATGGAGAGCAATAGAGGAAGATGTCTGAATATTAATAGGAAGGCTCAGAAATGAGGGCCTTAAGTAAAATTGTACATCTGAAGCTCAGCAGACCACCCCCTGCATGGAGCGAAAACAGTCTAAACAACAGAAGCCCAGAAGAGGGAAAACTGCATGGCAAAAATGAAAGAGGAATCTGCCTACTGCCAAGGGAAGGCACAAAGTAAATCTGATGTGACCCAACCATTCGGGGTCATAAACAAGCCGAGACAAATGCAGGAGGAAGGACACTGTGACAATAGTTAGCCCAGAGGGCTGAGACACATGGCTGAGTTCCTACATGTCAACTGTGCTGCAATGTCTGACTGATTCATACACTTTGCCTGCAGCAGCTGGGAGGTGAAACACATTATGTTAAGCCTCAGTGGAAGAGGGTTGAATGAACGTGCTCTCCTTGCTCCTTGCAAAGGGGTGAGAGCGCATCCATGAACAGCTCAGCTAACACGGACACCCAGCACTGCTCTGGGCATCCATGGGCTCCCATTCTGAAACTACCCTGACTGCTTTCTAACAAGGCTTAGACTGTTGCAAATAGGAGCTATGGAGTGTGTTAGCATAAACCCTTTTTGTCTCCAGCTCAGGGTAAGCATATGATGGAGCAGAGGGTCCTCGATGCCATATGGGCCCTCCTTCGGCTTTAGTGACTCCCTTGTGTGTCCGATCCTTTAGCAGGACTATGCCATTGGCAAACATTGTGTTTGGGGAGGTACCCTAATGGGGTACAGAGCCTTGTTGAGCTGACAGGGTGGCTTGTCATAAATCCTGGGTGATGGCAGCCTGTGTCATGCTCTCCTAGAAGGATGCCAAGGACTGTGACCCCAGTATGGGCAGAGCCTTGTTTTCGTCTCTATTCAGCTTTCTTCCAGATAGCAAAAGCAGCCTTTCCAAGGTTGCTCTACATCTTCTACTGCTGCCAGTAATCTGGGTAATCTCTTATCTCGACTTATTTTGCTGTTTATAACCATGACAGCTGAACCCTAGACAATGTGTAATGGGTGAGTTATGTTGGATGTCATTGAGCCAACAATGATCTGGAGCCAGGGCATTGCGAGCTGTGTACTAGAACTCAAAGCACCAGGGTAGAAATCAGCAGTGGCAAGTGATTTGGGAAATCACTGTGTCCTGGCCTCAGTTTACTCATTCAATGCACAGTCTGCTCTTTGGGACTGATGGAAGTTTTGCCTAGAGGCAGTTGAGTGTTAGTGGTTATGAGACACTCATCCACAACTTCAAGTGAAAGGCTTATTAGTCATCTTTCCTTCTATCTCATGTATCATCACAGTAATAAACTTCTCACAGCTACCATGCAGGATGGTGGGAAGTTAGGCTCTCTCAATCTGAGCCCTCTCTATCCATGTGTTCCTGGTGCTTTGTCTGGGTTTGTGCTGGTTAGAGCTCTGGCTGAAGTCAACCTCCTACAGCAGTTGGAAAAGATAAAAAGAAATCATATCCTTCTTAGCTGGATTGACCCCTGAGTTCTGGCAGGACTAAGGAACTCTTCAGCCAGAATTGAAACTGCTAATATAATTACTTACTCCACACAGAGTATCATCTTTTGCATGCAAACATTTAGGTACAGTCCCTTTCTGAGTCTTAATTACTGCTGGATCTAAAGATAAAGGTGATTAAAAAAATTCATCAATCATGAAGTGACACCATTGTTTGCCTCAAATAAGCAGATCCACACTTCTGTAACATTATGAAATCTTAACGCAGGCCATCACTGTAGAATTGGTGATACTGATGGTCTTTTTTATAATAAATAGGGGACAAGAATTTTTTTAAAGACTTGATCTTGAGTTGAACATCTCATGAGTCCTTTTCTTGGAAGAGCTCAGTACATTTCTGAATCAGCTGGTTGAAGGAATGATGAAATATGAAGACAAGTGTCTGGATGTATGAGTTTTCTCAGATACAGTCATAACCACATCCTGAGTTAGGGAGTCATTTGCAGTCATCTTATCAAACAGCCCTTGCTTTTATCAGCCTATCGGTGACAGCAAGACACAAGTGTTGAAGTAGAGAGAGAGATAAAGGAAAATTCTCTGAGCAGCCAGCTAGAAAAACAAGTAATGGGCCCCTCCATTATAACATCCCATAATAATCAAACAGTTTTCATCAGGAACTGTTTGGGGGAAATTTGTGTTTTATTTTTGCTTGTGATGCTGTTGGGAGAACACTTTGACAAGGGTGGATGTTGCATTTGCATGCCTGCTGGTTATTATACTCTTTGGTTTTGGGTCCCCTCATTGAAAGCTACCACCAAGGGGAAGAGAAGGGGTGGGCATGAGTCTCACCCAAATGGCAGTCTCTTCCCTTGGGAACATACCTTAACAACAGTATCAAGTTTGAAGGCTCAAGGCCATAAAAATAACTGTGTGAGAACAACTGTGAAAACAACTGACAGGAGAGGGAAACAACTGTCCCAGAAGAGCTGGAAAACACTCTTGTGGCAGCTTGGGAGAAAGAGTACAAAGCTGCAAGTGAAAGGCAGGCTAAGGAATGCCAGCCAGAAGGCCCTTAGCATGACATGGGCTAAGGCACGGACACGATGAGGAGGCTGGCACCTCAGAATGGGGCCCACAGCATCGAGGTGCTGAGCAAGACATTGCTAAGACAGACTGAAATGTGAAGAAGTCAACCCTGAAAATGTCACCTTTCTCTTTGTTTTAGGATTAATCTGAAAGCCCAGACTAGGTGTCAGTCTGTACCATGGGACATCCAGCTGTGTGTCTACAGAGCACTGATGATCCACAGTTCACCTTACAATCCTCCATACAGCCAAGCCAGGACCTGGCAGGGGTGGGTCACGGCTTCCAACACATACACCCAAGCCTTCCTCCCATGGAAGCCAAAGAGCAGAAGAGAGGGGAAGGTTACTGCACACCTTGGTGTCCCTTGGACACACAGTCAGGACATGGCAAGGGCAATCATCCAGGCCATGGATTTGTGGAGAACTCTCATATATAACCATAATCCTGCTCTTGGGTATAGATTACAGCTAGATTTTTTTTCTTCCTGACTGTACCTGGAACATGTAATTCCTTACTTTGTATAAAAACCTGCTAGTTCAATCACTTGCCCAGAAATGGAAGACCTGGGCTTCACACTCTCAGCCTGAGAGATTTCAAAGCCAGTGCTTCCCCTTCTACAAAAGCATGTTCACAGGTTTGCTGGAAGTCACTGAAAGAAGGAAACATTCCCTACACTTTCCTAGTTGTAGCTGGTCTACTGTGCAAAAAGGAGTGGATCTGCAATAGAAGGCAGGCAAAATAGATCCTGCCTCTGTGGCATGTTGTTTGGATTCTTCCAGGGTGGGAAATGAGGAATGGTGGATGATTCTTGTACCAGGGAACTTCTCTGATCCCACTTCATGGTAAGAAATGTATAAATAACAGTAGGAGTGAGGAGCAGAGGTTGAGGCTTGCTCTTCCTGGTGGGAATGTCAGAGGCTTATTAACAGTGAGAGCCCTCTTTGGTCTCTCTTTGAGTAGGGTTCAGCTCCAAATGAAAGGGTAGGGAAGAGTCCACTTCGTCATCACCTTATAGGTGGGGTGTTCCCAAGGTTGGCAGCTGTGGACTTTCTGATCTAGTCTCCTCTCCTGAGTCGTAAACTTTTCTAGACAAAGGTCGGGTTTTTGTGATGTATCTGTACACTGGCTAGAATAACATTGCCAAGCACCTTGCTATTGCCTTACTATTGTCATTTATTACTAATTAAAGCCAATCATGATATGTTAATGATAAACCTTAGCCTGATTTCTGAGGAGAATAGAAAATTGGCTTAGTTTTCCTAGCTCTGGTCTCATTAAAGCCTCATGTCATTCTCATTATAACATGATTTTCATTACTTAATCCATTATTTACTGCAGGGAGAATCTGAAATGCACAGAATATATTTACAATGCAAAAAGGCTACTTGGGTATTAGTCTTTGGTTTTGTACAGGGAATTGCTTTACGAGTCTGTCTTGTGGCTACTTTTAAAAATAATACTATTTAAAATAGACATTTAAGGCATGAGTAACAAGTCTTGGCTTTGCAAATGCAGACATTAGATCACACTGACCCTCTGCCTCCTGGGAACAACTTCCCTTTCTCTCCCAAGCCATCAGATAATGTGTGCTGAGTAAAGCGAACTTAGGTCAGAGAGCTGTTCACATACACTGATAATTGGTGAACTCCTCATTTAGTGTTTTAAGGGATATGGCACCAGGTAATGTTTCAACTTTACTCCCCAGAGGACTCTTTGATCCAGTGGAATTGCTTTTTTTATATTCTTAATTTCAAACAGCAATGTATTCTCTACAGGAGTTTTAATATCTGCAAATCCAAGGTTGTTTTTCTGTTTCATTCAGAACACGGTACCTTGATAAGCACTGTGTTTTCCCGTCTCTGTCAATGGGTTCAGCAAGTGACTCAGAGTGACACATAATGAACAACACCCCTCCCCACAGTGTCTGGCCATTCAGAGAACTCCCTCACCACCCATACGTCTTTGTGGTTTGAGAGGTCTGGCAAGATTGCCACTAAAAGTGGTAAATTCAGGAAAGCCCAACTCTGTTTTGACATCAGCCACGGGTTTAAAATGCCAAAGCACAGAGAAAGCAAAACCACAAAGATACGGGAACTGCAACACAACTGTTGTCAAGGTAAATCAAACAGCACTGGGTTTGTAGGCTCAGCTTTTCCTTACAGTCTATCATAGCGTATATTCATGAGAACACTGGAGGGGAAATGGCACAACAGTTCCCTTTCTTTGGTATACTCAGTGGATGGTCCACCAAGAGCCTTGTCTCATGCTCTCAGGAGGAGATGAGTCTTATCGTGCCCAAGGGAGATGGGAGATGCAGGAACAATGTCAAGCTCTCTGTTAAGCAGGTCCTCAGGTGACAGATGAGCCGACTCAAAGTCTCTCAACAGTGTTAATGAACATGCTTCTTCACAGCCATTGTACTCTCCAGCTACTTGGCATCTGTGGTTAAATTCCCCAATGTTTGATATGCTCAGAACTGATCAGGAAGAGTTAAACAGTCTCATTTCTTCAAAGAAAACAAAAAGTTCCTTGTTTTCAAGGCATCACATATTTTCAAGTGCCTCCATACTTGAATATCCACCTGGAAGTCTTTTTGGATTGGGTGTTCAATGCCCCTGAACTTCACAGCCATAAATGGTGTTAGGAGGCATTGTGGGTGTTCAGTGTTTGGGAAGAAGCAGATACCTGGTGTTGAAACATGCATTTGAGGCATCCTTTGAAATACAATGGAAAGAGAGTCAGCTGTTGTCCTTAAATAAAGGGAACAGGAGAGAGCAGACTAAATCATATCTGGTCTTTGCCTTAAAATCCAGCCATTCATGATGCCTTCTTTTTACTCAAAATGTAGCATGCCTTGAGATTTTGCCATCTGCTCTCTTTCCTTTGAGGAAAAGTCTGCTTTGTTTTCCCTTCCTTGCAAAAATTAACATCATAATGAGGAAAGCACTTTGCTACACTGGTTTGCAGTACACCAGGAGACAAAATGACCCAAAAGTCCATGTCCTTGACCAAATTTGCAGTGTCTTGTCATCCATGTATTTATAACCTTTAAAAGGTATTCACACCAAGTGATATGTGGGCTGGAGGGAGCAGCAGTGCCAGAAAGCCACCTCTCTGTGCTGAAGGGTCATCTTTGTGGAGGGAGTCCATAAGCTTTTTGGTGTGGGAACATTAATAACTGCATATTGTTATATCTTGAGTCATTGCCTGTACTTGTATTTGGTATCCTAAAGCTGCTGCCTCTCTGGAGGAAGAAGGGATGCCTTCTCTCCATCCATGGAAATCCCACCAGGAACAGCCTCAGATTATGTGCTGAATTCCTGGATTCAGCCCACAGGTCTGCCAAAGGTTTTAAAGATGCTGTAGCCTAGTGATACATGGGACAGGGCGCACAGCGTGGTGTAGACTGGCAAGTTTTAGTCGCATCTGTTTGGCTGAGGATGACATGAAATGAAGCATGGCAGATAAGAGAAACAGCAAATGCTGGTGTGGAAATAAACCTTCACCACCTCCTTCGTCATCCAAATTAAAACAGCAAGGTAATTTCTGGTAGAAAACAAACCAACTGCACTGAGGGGGCTGAAAATATAACTTTAAGCACAGAGATAAATGGGGAAAAACAGGATGGCACAGTCATGGTCAGACATTGGCCAGAATACAGAGGTGCCTCTTGAGCTGATCCCCCAGCAGGACACAGTGGTCAGCAAATTTCTCAGGAACAACAGGACAGGGCTAAGTTTTCAAGACAGACTTGAATTGCAGTAGAATTTTTGCCACAGAGATCATGGACACATCACTTCAGGCTTCAAATGAACTAGAGAGAACTTACTGAGGTATTTGTATGTATCATGCAAAATGTTCTGGACAGGACAAGATTAAACTCACTGCCAGCAGGATGAGGGAATCCAGCAGTAAAGAGGCATTAAAATGCTACACACCAGCCTCTGTGGAAGTGAACTGGTATTGGGTGCAGTAAAAGGCAATCAAATGTTAGTCCACATGCAAGTTGGGTTCCTTTTTGAAGGGCCCAATCTTATACTGCTTTGACAGAAAAAAAGGGAGAGAAAGAAAAAAAAAGAAAAAGAAATAGTTTTTGATTTCCTGATTAAAATTGAACTTCATTTGTTTTGAATGAGAATCTTCTCTGTACAACAATGACTCATAAGCTGCAAGTCAAAAAAGAAAAGAAGAATTAATCACCAAGGAAGGGAAATACAAAACAAAACAAAAAAACCCTCAGAAGTGTTTCAGCTCTATGGAGCTGAGAGAATGAGGGTGTATCCTGTCATGCAAATGACTTTCCTTCTGCATTTTCATCTCAGTAAAATTAGAGGTTGGAGCTTTAGGGATATAAGTTTAGCTTTTGATTCTGCAAAGCTTCCCGTGAGGCATGGAATGAATTCTCAAGTCTCTCTGGTTCTCACCTGTAAAACAGTAATAACATTTTTTGTCTATTTAAATTACTGCTTCTTCATATGAGTTTCTACCAGGCTTAGAGTAACAGGGCCCTAATGTATAATTGCAATCTCTAGCTGCCACTGTGCTATGAATAATAATGTTTATTAATCATAATAAACATGTCAGTGCTGTCAGAGTGTGTGCACGAAGCAAAGGGAGCAGTGTCTGACAATCACATCCTGCCATGTAAGGCTTGGGGTGGAAAGTGGGACTCATTCTGCAGGTAAATATAAAGCCCAGGGATGGCCAAAGTCTTCCTGCAGGCAGTGTTGGAGAAAAAAAGAAAAGGTCATGTTTGTTCTAAAAAATAATGCAGCAATATCACTGTGTCCCTCTCTAATGTGCCAAGATAGCTCCTCACATTTCCAGACTGCAGTAGTGAGGGATCTGAGTAGTGTCTCCAATTCAAAATACATATAATACATATAATAACAGTAATAAACCCTCATTTAAATAGTGAAATTATGTACAGTTATTCATCTTGCCCTAAACTGCTCTTCTTCACTTCCTCCTTTATCCAAATAACTATTTAGGTCAAGAGCTGATGAAGGACAGAATTCAGGGCATTCTATGTGATGATCTTAGTTACTGGTCCCTCTGCCTATGTGCCAGCAAGGGATGGACCAGGTCCTATTTCTGACTCACCATACTGAGACAAAGGTGAGATGGCAGTCCACCTACAAGAAACTCATATTTTGCATAATTAAGAAGCTGATTTTATGGTAAGGCACAACTAAAAGTGGGCCAGGTTAGCCCAGGCTGGATCTCGTTTGCCAGAGTGGTGTGAAAAACAGAGATCATTGAAAACCAGCTGGGGCAGTATCCACCTAGGATCCACCTTGCCCATATGAAATAATTGCTGCTGCTGACAGCAGGGAGGTCAGCTCAGATTTTGGACTATTTATACTAAAACAAGACAGATAAAGACTTTGAAGCTTATGGAGTTACTTGAGACTCCACCTGGTGTAAAGGAGGTCAGAACCTGCTTCTAGGTCCTTTGGTTGAATCTCATTGCTTGATCTGTGCTGGAGATACTTGCCGCAGAGTTAGTCATCCTTGTGTCCTGAAAAGACCTCACAGCACTTTCTATTAATCAGAAGTACCTGCTGGGAGGAATTGTCTGGTGAACTACAGGACTGGATTTGGGAACAAAAGAGAATGAAACTCCATATATTGAGAAAGAAGCTAAACAACACAAACTCTGTAAAAAATAAATGGTGTGTGGTGCAGTGGGGAAACAGTCTCCCTCCCTGCCTGACTGCCTGTGGGTAATTACAGGTGGCCGACTTATTCTCTTCTGGAGCACACCTGATTCCTTGCTTTGGTGTAATCCATCCCTGGCCACTCCTGCCCCACCATCTGGGAGCCAGACAGGCCACTGGCACCTTGCATCTACCAACACCAACTTTCAGTGGCAGCATCTCCTTGATTCTGCAGCCCAAGCCAGGAATGATTGTCTCAAACTGAGGACAGTGCATTAATCCCAATTTTTGTAATAAATTCAAATATCAAGCATTCGTTATTTTAAATGCTGAAAGGTACTGGGCACTCAAAACCCACTGAAAAACTGTAGGATCAGAAGACCCAGCTATCTTCTGTTCTTTTGTAAATTCTGTTCTGCAAATTCAAGCTTCAGAGGTGTCCTGGTATGTGAACTCAGTCATCACATCACGTGTGAGTGCCTTTATACTCTTCTCATTGTGACACTGCCAATACCTTTGAGCTTTTCAATCACTCCCTGTTTGTTTTGAAAAAAACCCCAAATATTACTTGCAAAGTGTCTGCTCAAAGCAATTCTCTGAACTGTTTGCATTGTGTGCATCATCCATGCCAGGAAGTTTGTGTGCCTCCATGTAAAAAGCAATTGTGCGTCTCGCCTTCATAAACCTCCTGTGCTCAGCCTGTGGCCCAACTCCTTCATTGCATCACAGAACAGTGATGATGTGTTCACTGCTGTGTTCCCACTGCTGCTGACAGACAGAAACAGCCACAATGAAGCAAAACCAGCATATTTACTTAACCCATGTCCTTGCAGTGAACAGTCCCTGGAATTTGCAGCAGTGGTCATGTCGTGCCAGGCTCTTGGTACGCCTTCCTCATTTCCCAGCACCAGCATTTCTGCAAGGCCTGAAATACTGTTTGGTGCAGGCAGGAGAACAACAAAAAACCTGAAGCCTTGCCCTAAGGCACCCACTTCAAATCAGTGGTGGAGACTCACAGATGGCAGGAGATTTCCAGTCCCTTGTTTCAGCCACAAGGCAAATCCTATTTTTGCAGTGACTTCAGTAGTTCACTAAGACCAAGTGACTGGGACATTCAATTCATTTTTACAAGCTCTGTGGCACTATGGTTTGCCAAGGAACCCAGAGTGAACAATAATTTTCATTTGAACCATTTTTCAGCTGTGGGTGTTAAAGACATGGGTGGATTGAAAAACTCCACATGGAGCATCTGTTATTCTTCCACCTTCTTCATTGTCTTTGATGTGGGAGCTGCACCACCGTGTCCTCCATGCCAGCACATCATCTAATACATTGCTTAAAGAGTTGCTGAACTGTCTAAAGAGTGAATATATTTTGCTTAGACCGAAAGCACAAATCCTTACCCTGCACAGCCTTTGGGAGAAGCAGCCATGCCTAGGAACGAAGCCATGGTTACAGCCAAACCACATCTGATCCTGAGATGTCACCCCTGACATACAGGTTTGGGATGCTATTTCCCAAATGCAAATGTCAAAATGGTGGCATTCATTCAAAAATTAGCCTCCTCCTTTTGGTAAATGTATGAAATACCTGTGAATGTGTTTAGAAGCAGACCGGGTCTCTCACAGTGGGCTTTAAAACAGAAAATCTGGGGTACTGAGAAAACAATTTAGAAAAAGGTGAAGTGGGGCTGAGAGGGGGAGAAACCCCCTGCCAGCTGTGCCAGTGGTTGGGTGTCAATATGGTATCATCACGAGATGAGCTCTCTTCCTAAAACAGCCTTATTTGAGGATTATCTCTGGAACAACATCATCTGTTCTTGTTCCTTTCCAACCTTGCTTAGCTGCCATTTGGCTCCCACTCCCCACACATGCTAAGGGCATCCAAGAGCCATGCAGATGGAGTGGGAGCATTAACACTGGCACCTCCTCACAGACCATGTTACAGAGTCAATGAATACTTGACAGCACATATCAGCAGCCTTTCAGCAACATGGGCCCCCTTCCTTTCAGTTCTTCATCACAGTATGTATCAAGAAAATATCAGACATCCCTGACACCTTTCTAGATATCACAGAGGAAGGGGCTGTTCCCAAAGCCCTTCCAGATCACAGCTTTCCACCCAAATAAATAACGAGCATGAAGCACTGGGTTAGCTCCCCTCCTCTTGGAAGCATCACCTCACTTGGCCTGCAGAATGGAAGGAAGGACCCAATAATATGTGTTTTGGATAAACCTGACAATATTGAGCATTTATTTTTAGTTTTTAATTTGCTGCTGGGTGAAATTGCTTCTGGGATTCTTCTGTAGCTTTTGGCTCTGGAAAAATAGCAGGAGAACTCCCAAAAGCAGTAGTCATATGACCATGTTCTTGTGCACTTGTGAATGGAAGATCATGTGTCTTCATAAATCACAGGACTATTAAGACCATATGCAATGTTCAGAGCTCCCACATATCCACATAAGAGCAGGCCAATCCCAGCCAAGAAATCTGAAAGCAGAATTATCTGTACTATGTGTTTTACTCTGTTTTAATACTGAACATAAGTGGAGAAGGGAAAAGATACAAATAAAAGAGAATGTCAAGAATAATGAAAAAATGTACGTTCCAGGCTCTGAGAAATTATTTTGACACCAGCTTTCACATTTTTTTATTATCACACCTTTGGGCAAAGTCATTCAAAAGAACAAACAGAAAATCATACTGCAGACTATGATACAGAACCTGCTTCTCTTAGCAGACTGGATGTGACAGCAGAAATAAGACCTCAGGATCCAAGCATGCTAGAAAATAAAAGGGTTATTTTAAAATATTAAAATATTAAAAAGATCCCAGGATCCAAGCATGGTGAAAAATAAAAAGGTTCTTTTAAAATATTGCTGCCATAGTAAATGAGGAGATTGCTGAACTCTGAGTCACAAAGAAGGTGATTGCCTTACCCTAACCTTACCCTAATTTTCCCCCAGTGTTAATACAGGCAGACTGAACCACCACATCCTGAATGTGATAAGCACCTGCCAGAGTCTGCTTCAGGACTCACCAGAGCTGTCCCTAATGAGACCTGATTTGACCTTGAGCATGTCTGTCCCCTGTGGATCCTGGAGAGCCACCCACAGATGGTGAAGAGAGCACTCTTGTGTCTGAGCTGCATGTGCTACTTCTCATCTTCACACGGACTACCTACTTACCAGAGCAGAGTTAGCAAAGATCAGCTGGACTTCCCTTTGTAGCAGCTCTCTGCAGACAACATGGTGCATAGCTGGCCTTCCCTGCTCTTTTCCATTGCTCTTCCCATGCTGCCCTCCCAGCCTTCCCTTAAGCAAGAAATCTTTGCAAGTTCTCCTGCTCCTGCCAGGTGCTTCCTTTTCCCTATCAGCCTCTCCTTAACAAGGTCCTACTTTGAGCTTGTCATGGACAACAGACAAATCACCATTTTCTTCTACTCGTTCAACTTCTCTGTTTTACAGGTTTTGTTCAGCCTTTTTAGGTATATCACTGTCAAGGAAGTTGTTTTACTCACCTTTGAGTTGTAACATATGAACATACAGACAATTAAGATCTTTAGACCATTTAATTAGCATTCCTCTGCCTTATCCTTTTCCCTTGGGATTTGCTTTCCAACTACTTTTGGAGTTATGGCCCTGGCCTATATGGACTAAGGTTGCTTCCACGTGTTTTTACAGAGGGAAGAAAATTTAAGGGACATAATCATAGAATCATAGGATGGTTTGGGGTGGAAGGAACCTTAAAGATCATCTAGTTCCAAGGCCTTCTGCTTTGGCCAGGAATACCTTCCACTAAACCAGGTGGCTCAGGATCCCAACTAACATGGCCTTGAACACTTTTCAGGGATGGGGCATCCACAACTCTGGGCAACATGTGCCAGTTCCCAACCACCCTCACAGTAAAGAATTTCTTCCTAACATCCAATCTAAGCCTCCCCTTTTGCAGCCTGAATCATTTTCCCTTGTTCTATCACTATCTGCCCTTGTAAAATGTCACTCTCCAGCTTTCTTGTAAGTTCCCTTTAGGTACTGGAAGGTGCTGTAAGGTCTCTCCAGAGCCTTCTCTTCTTCAGAGTGAACAGCCCTAACCCTTCCAGCCTGTCTTCATAGAAGAAGTGCTCCAACCCTCTTCATGACCCTTCATCTTCATGACCCTCCTCTGAGATTGCTCCAACAGATCCATCTCCTTCGTTTGTTGGGAGACCCACTGCTGGATGCAGTACTCCAGGTGGGATCTCGTGAGACCATCACCTCATGAGGTCCCATCACCTATTAAATTTGAGAAAAATGTGCTCCAGGAGCTGTTGTGCTGGCTTGTGTCTTGGAAGAACTATTTCCACATTCTGTTCAGACTTTCCTCATTACCTTTAGTGAATTTTTTAGGACCTGATCCTCCAGGCTCTTCAAACCATGGAAGGAAGTCTGGGGCATAGGATGTGTCTATCTTGCAGAAATACCAGCCAGATGTGCAGCCTGGGATTTGGCAGGGATTTGTTTATCTTGCTGCGAATAAGTAAGGGAAGTGCTGAATTATGGTTTATGATTACTTTAAACCAGAGATCTTTGTTGTATCTCTACAATACTGCTGCCACCTTTTAATTGTAGTGAAGACATACACACAGTGTTGCTGCAAATCTGTCAAGGGACATGTGCACTGAAAGCTGGGAGACAATAAGGGCATTCATAGAAATTAGCACCAACCAAGGAGGGAAAAAATTCTTCATGTTTGGAAATAATATATTGCTAACCCATAAAGAAAGTCAGCATTTGTTTGGCATGAAAAGTACCAGAGAGCAGGCTCAAACACTGGAACATCAATACTGTGAAGCTGTTGGGGTGGTCTCGGTCGTGATTATGGCCTGGGGTAACCAGCACTCTCTTAAGAAAGGTTCAGGAGTCAGCCTGGACCAGGGAGTACTAATAGTAGGAAGTTTGCAAACTTGTTTTGGAAGTGAAGCTAAGAATAGGGAGAAGGCCAGGCATTGCCAGCTGACCCCAGGACCCAAGGGTGGGGTGGGCACTGGCAGGAGTTCATTAGCACAGATGTATCCAGGGGAGTCTCCAACAGGCCCAAGAGACATCAGCAGTCTGGCACCTGCCACTGCTGTTCATCAACAACTTGGCCCCATTCTGGGCTGAAGTTTTTTTATGCCCTAAAGAGCAGCAGGCACCTCCACAGAGTCCACAGGTCTCTGCTCCAATGTGTCTCTGTTAAGGTGTAAAGGAGATGTAGCTGGTCCAAGCACGGAGGATGAAACACAGAAGGATATCACGAACCTCTGAATGCTCAGCCTAAGGGCAGATGTATTTCAGGTGGAAAAAAAGGGATGATGCACATGCTGCAGACAAAGACATGTAAACACAGCCCAGTGAATACAATGAGGAAGAATATTAACTTAAATATAAATAACTTAAAGAATCACAGTGAGTCTTTCTGCCAAGTCCATCATAGTTATATCATTATATATCGATATATATCAATATATCATTACATGAGCTGTGAGAAGACCAACCAGGTCAAGCTTTGCATACAAGTGGAAGAAAACCTCTGTGGAACCTGAAAATGTTTAGACATGCATTTGATGTCTACAGAAACATATCTGGTCCCACCTCCAAGTCATACCTCATTGTGCCTGAAAGAAATGTGATTCTAGCTCCTTTCCATACTGTTTGCCTCACTCCCTGTATCCCCATTTTATCATGTTGGTTCATTTCCTCACTCAGAAGGTATCTTCATAAAGAAATGTAATTTTTCCTTATTTTCTAGGGGAAATACCACTGAGATGTGTCTCTTAGGCACACCTCTGGTTACGAGGGACCTGTGTAATAATCTGTATAGTAGAGTTCTGAATTCACAGCACTGCCTAAGCATGGCCAGGAATCTTCAGAATGAGGCTTCTGATCTGCATATTGATGATTGCCCAGGGAAAACTGAACAGACTTTTAAACCTTTGTCAAGGCTCACAGTAAAGAGTCAATGAAAGGAAGATTTGTGGCAAGAATAAACTTTTCCAAGCAAATGAAGCCTTCTACCAAAAGACACTTTTTGGGAGAACATGGGCTTGAAGTTAAACAAAATATCTTGTGAAAAAGGTTGTGAAAGGATGCATCTAGTGTTTGAAATATCTGGCCTTGCTGTGCTTTCACCAACTGTTGGGCCGTACCAGGTACAGGTGGATGGCTTTGCTTGGTTAAGTCAACATGATTGTCTTTGTAACACTGGCTTCACTCTGTGGAACAAAAGAGCAAACCAGTGCACAACAGAGCCAAGCTTTTGTGATCAGCAGCAAAATGACACGTAGACCTGAAGAGAGACAGGGGAAAAATAAAAATCTGAAGAGAAAAAAGTCATGATAAGCTCACGTGACTGTGTTCTCAGCTTGAGTCCTGTTGGGGGTTTGTGATTGTTAACTTGAGTCCCGATTTCTCTGTGTGGAGATATAATCCAGAGAAGAAATTCTGGTTTTGAAGTGCATTCCCGTGAGGAATGCATGAACTTTTCAACTTAGCACTGGTTTTCAAACACTAACTGCAAGTTTGCAGTTTTTCTTCAGAACCAAAGGAAAACGGCAAAATATAATTTGCACCAAAAATGCATTCAGGTTGTAATTGTAGAGCAGGACTAGGATGGAGCTCCTGAACCCCACACTCACAATGTGAATGATATTCACATTACATTAATAGTGAAAGGAAATGAAGAAATAAGGAAAAAATAATCTCTCTGCTTCAGTGTGTAAGTGTGCTATATTTTATAGATGACCGATAATGCTTAATGGCTTAGAATAAAGTGAGGAGCTCAGGGTCTCCACTGAATGTCACCATTTAGGACTGCATTGCTGTATTTTTGATATAATTCGAATCTTTGAAGGTCTAATTCACTCATGCTTCAGCCTCTGAAGTGAGGAGGAATGTGAGTAGTGTCACAGACAGAGTAAGACCAAGTTAGTGAATTTAAAAGAAAAATAATGTTAGTAGATCAGAACATGGTGTCAGTCTAAGACCCTCAAGGGTGACTCTCCTCTCTGCAGCACTCAGGCTCAGTGAATTCATAGATGTAAACTACTTTGAGTTTTCAGTGGGAGAGGAAAGCAGGTGTCAAACATTGTTATTTACACTAAGTAATTGCAGAAAGAAAATCCCAGAATCAGATCTTTGTTCTACATTGACAAATCTATTCCATTAATGATCTATTTTCAAGCCTTTCGAGATATAAGTTGGTTTGCAAGTTTAAGAGCTGGAAATAAGCCACCAACACTGTGACTGAGTACAAGTCAGAAGGATTTATTAATTTTGGGTTGGGGTCTAGGTTAAAATTGGAGTGGGGCAGACATGCTGAAATTAGCCTGTGTCTGTTGGGAAGGAGACCATGGGCTGGGATCCACTGACGAGAGGAGGCAAGGAATGAAAGGAATTGGGAAGAAAAGCAAGACAAAATGAGTGGGACCAATACGATATGTGCCAAATGTTAAGGTTTTTGAAAATAACCAGAGATAACTATGAAAGGTTCATGCCTAGCTAAAAATAGTTATAGGTTATGTACACAGAGGAAAAACACAGGCACACAGATTTATGCTGTAGGAATTTCTTTATGCAAGTGTCAAGGGACTGTTTCTCACAGCAGAAAATGTTACACCACCAGTTGCTGCCTTTGCAATAATAGCCCAGCAGGGCCAAGCAGCAGTGGCACATGAGAAGCAAGTAGATGTGATGGAAATCAGGGAAGTAGGTCTGCTGAATTAAGTATTTTTCCCCATCCCAAGAATTTGGAAATGCTCTGCTTACCTTGTCAGCTCTACAGACTCCAGGTACTGAACTGAGGACATCACTTCCTTGGAGCAACCCAGCATTTGAAGGAACACAGCAGAGTGCTAAAGCATAGAGCATCCCACCAGTGCTTTTTCCAGGAGTGGAGGCCAGTCCTTAGGCTTTACACCATTTTACCTCTATTTGACAAAACCTCTGTAGCTTCTTGAGGTCACAGTTTTGCTGTTTCTCATTGGGAATGTAGTAGAGACTAACTGGCCTTTCTCTATTTGCTGAAATTTGTTTATTTTCATGTTGTAACTTGCAGAATAAAGAACTCAGCAACTCTATCACCAAGGACATTTTTAATAAACTGTGCTAGCAAAAATAATTCTAATCATCTGTAGCATCTCAAATGCATACATTTCTCTGGCCAAAAACTGCCCGAAAGGGACCTTAAAACCATCCTCCTCCAGTGCTGCTCACAACAGTAGAAGATTGAGGTCTTCAAAATGTCCCAGACTCTGCACCCAGTCTGACTCCTGCTGAGACACCAAAGCAGCAGTAGTGATGTCTGCAGGAAATGCTCTGTGCCAGCCTTTGATTCATCATCCACCTTCTCTGTCTTTCAACAGTATTTCTAATGAAATTTGCTCTTAACTATGAGATACCTGACAGGGTTCCCTGTGCATTGCAGCAGGATTCCATCTCCCAGTGGGACAACCAAGTGTATTGCTTGTGCTAAGTGATATACAAGGGGCAGGGAGACAGACAGAGGTTATGGGACTTAGATGGCAGTGGGATAAAGCAAGTGAAAGAGGTTTTTTCCACCTTATTTTCTCTTCCTGTTCTGGCAGTGATCAATTAATAAGACACTGACCAAGTTCTTAAGTTATTTCAATCTCAGTAGGTCAGAGTTGCTTTTCTAGCCTTTTTTATTCAGAGAACAGAGAAGATACCTGCCCTTATAGCCTCATAATGCATTGAGTTGACAGCAGAGGTGGGAATGTCTGAGCATCCTGCTCCTGCACCACCAGTCTGTTCCCAGTCCCACTGTCATCTTGTCCCAAAGGGCACAGCCAAACCAGCCTGAGGCAGGGTTTGAGATGAAAGAGCAGTGCAGAGGGAAACCTCACAAAATCACAACATCTTTGTGTATAAAATGTATAAAGGTCTACAGTCCCATCTTCTCCCAGGGGCTTCCCAAAGCACTGCTCTCCCCTACAAGTAGCTGAGATCTTCCCATCAGAGTCAGCAAGCTGTGAGATGGGAAAGAGGCAGGCAAGGGATCCTCTGTTGCTGGCTGGGAGAGGATTGCCAGGGGAGATCCCCTCTGGGTGCCTGGCTGCAGAGAGGATGGTGCTACGTGGGCATACGTGAGAGACTGACAGTGCAGGCAGATGTTGCATGAGCACCAGCTGCCATTTCATCACGCTGAGCCAACGTGTTTGCACACACACACTGGTTACTCCCCGCTCAGAGTCGCCGTGGGAGGCAGGTTTGGCTGAAAACTGCTTCTCACTGCTGAGTCACCCCTCGCTGCTGATACACTCCCTGATTCCAGGCCCCTTCGAGGATGGCGAAATAGAGGTTCCAGAAGTGCTTTTGAAAGGTAGGGTGTATGTGAGGAAATCAGTCTGAATTCTCCTAGGAATGGGAAAGAAAAAGTGGGGGTGAGGAAACGATAAAGTCATTGGACTTCACAAATTCGGGTTTGATACTTTGGATCTAACTTTTCAGTATTCAGTGCCTGGTCTCATTTGCTAAGAAGTTGAACACTATCAACTTGGGTTCCTCAGATGTTCAAGTACCTTGGAAAATCAGGCCAATCACTGTGCATTTAAGGAAATGTGGGCTCTGCACATTACATTAGAAGCCTGTTGTCAATAGACCCAGAGTTACACTTACCAGAAAGAAAATGCTTGAGCTTTTTCAATCATCAGAATGATATTGTAGATTCAGAGCTTCACTGCTGTTGGAAAGAGAGTGAAATACAGCATAGATCCCAGTGGGCAACACATTCCTTAATGGGATTTTTAAACCATTCCAGATTGGCAATAAAATACAGAAAGAAGAACAGAATATAGCCTCCCCTGAAAATGGAAGAGGGAAAAAATAATAATCACGAGAGCTTTTCAGTGATGTGGGCTGTGGCCTCGCACTATCTGCTGCTCAGAGCAGACAGTGTTTCCAAAATATACACAGCACAAATCCAGCAGAGCAAAACTTGAATAACTAGTCATGATCCCCTGTATTTAAATAGGTTGCCAACTCCCTATGGAAAGGGACACCAAAAATAACTAAATCTGGATCACTGGAATATTCCAGTTGACTCTCAAATAAACAACCTGTGCAGTAACATTTGATTCCCAGCGGTTTCCCACTGAAACTACAAAGGTCTGGTCATGGTGACCAGGGATACATGATCCCATTCTCAGGATGATTAAGGGGTACTTATTTGTTGTTATCCCTTGAGAAAAGGATGTGATTTATCACAAAACAATGGTGAATTTCACAGGAGGGTAGCAGGCTCCTTACAGCTGTGATAGAAAGGTCAGCATCGAGCAGGCATTGTATGGTCCTGGAAACATTTTATTACAGCAAGGTGAAATCCAAGCACCATTGAAATAGGGTCTAAAAGTCCTGCTGACTTCATCAGAGCCAAGATTTCCTCCAAAGAATCCCTATATATATTTTAGGTCCCTGGAGCTTGGCCTTAATAGCAATGTTTTCCCCATGGAACTAGAAATAGAGAGGGAAAAAAAGAGAAGTGAAGGCATGTGGGAGAAACAGAAATCAAAAACCTCCCTTCCCTATCTCTTTCACGGGAAGAAGTTCCTGATAACCCTCAGGTGACCACATCTCCCTGTCCTTCTCTACCTTTCACTCCTACAGGTCTCATCCCTTCAGAGCAAAGGAGCCCACAGGCAGCCTGAGCCTGGTAATGCTCCACTGCTGGCACTTCTTACTTAGCAGGATCAGCCAAGAGACTCTACAGCAACCTGCTTTCTTGTTCACTTTTATACTTAGTCTTGAAAGGTTGACAAGAGTGAAATGTGATGGCTTCACTGCATCCACAAGTGAAGAAAAGACAATGACTTTTTCAAATGAGTCCTGCTGAAGGTCCAGCTTGCAAATGGGCTGAGGTAGGATTTTAGGTGAGGCATCCAACTAAGACTGGTCATCAAGTCCTCTGCATGTTATAGGCTGTCAGGGCTGAAGAGGGAGTGGAAAGAAACATGACAAGCTGTACCAATGACTGTTTCACATAAATGTCTAAACTTTAATCAAAAATAGTCAGAGCCTGACCTAGTCTCCAAATAGGAAGCTTCTTTCTCTTTTCCAAAATGTTATTGATTACAAACTGTCATTAGACAGCCTTGCTACTTATAGAATTAGCAAGGTCTCTTTGATTGGATTCAATGACAATCTACAGGCAGGCTGTCCACAGCCAAACTGTATGTGAAATAAAAGCAATTTTCTGATTTTTGCTATTCCAGTTACAAAACTGGTAGTGTTTCAGGTGGATGTGGTGCCTGGAGTTTCAGAAGATGTTTTGCCAAGAAATCACTCCTTGGAGAAAGCTACTTGCAGCAGTACACCTTGCCCTCTCCTTTTTTTTTTTTTTTCCTTTTAATATAATTTTTTTTTCCAGGAAATCATCATTCCCACAGCTTGGGGAAGGAGAGAGTGCTGCATTTATAAGACCTGCAAAGAGAGCCACTGCTTCCAGTGAGCTCCTGCAAAACATATGGCAGCAGGTGAGGGATCCCTGTAAGCAGATCCCACCAGCCAGCCAACAATGATTTCCTGCTTCTGGGATAGGCTGGAACAATTGGTTTGTAATCCGATTGAATTCTGGCCAGAACACAGCCCGGGAGACTCACTGCTGAACCATTTCACTTTGACAGCTGGCAACAATTTGTGGACCACAGGAACGCCTGCTGAGCTCTCTGCTCAGAGGGGGATGCAGGCCTTCACAGAGCTTGCCAGTGTGAGAGACACCTGCTCCTGCCTCCCAGCTCCCACCTGGAGATAAAAGCCTCAGTATCTCTCGAGACAGAAATTTTCCTATCACTTATGAAATTCAGGAGACCCTGCAGCATATAAACCATCCCTCTTTCTTATCTCCTTCTCTATTTTGACCATTGCAAAAAATAATTTGATAAAAGCCTGGTTTAGTTTCAAGGACTAAGTTAGGCTCAGAGAGTCTTGCTCCAGATCAGGACATGAACATTAAATCAATTAAATCAATGCAGTGTTATATCTGCAAAATCCTCATTATCAGATTTCACATACAATATGCTGTTATCACAACAGACAGTTCCTCCTCCCAGCATTGTGAGTGGAAGACTTGCTGCCAGCATCAATAGAAAGTGCACTGAATCCTGAAGAAATAAAACAGCAACCTGGCAGAAAAAGGCTCAGACATTGCATAGACTGCAACGGTATAAATAACCACCTACATCTTGAAAAATTAATCCTTCAAAAGCTCTGTTTTATTGGGAAATCATAGAGACAAGCTGATGTAGAGTTTCAAAGAGCTTATGCTGCAGTAGCCTTGCATGTAATGTGCCCTCTGTGTATGGTCCACATGGGAGCAGGAGGACCAGCTTTCATACAACAGCATGGCACAGATGCAAACCATTGTTCCTCCTTGGCACACTCAGCTTCTTGCCTGTAATGGAGAGCTGGGATGGAGAAGGAAAGCAAGCCCAGTGAATGACCACAGTGGGAGAGAAATAACAAAATCTGGAAGCGTATTTCCCATTTGTTCTTTGGTACCACTGTCTCAGATTGCATTGGCAATCAATGAGTGATTAATGCAAGGGAATATTATTGTGCTCCTTGTAAAATTACTTCATCTAGCTGCATTGAAGTAAATTCATAAATAGAAATGTTGGAATGAAATATATTTATTGCACTAGCCCTGATAAATATTTTAAATGCATTGCTTGCCATCTTTGCATTTACTTTATTATTTGGAAAGCTCAGTACCTTTAAGATTAAAGTTGCTGAATTCAACTGAAAGTTAAACTCTTGGCAGGTGACAGACAAAACAGCCCACTGGCTTCTCATATTACCTTATTTTTAATCCACTGGTGCCACTGCAGTGCTCTGCAGTGTATTTTGTATACAGAAATAAACCATCTACACTTTTCGTTGAGATAATCTAATTCAACAGTTTGAATACAAAAGCTTCTAATAACAGCCTGTCCCTCAAAAAAAAAAAAAAAAAAGTCCCAAGTATAGTCTATACTGTCAAATCATATGTGTCTGCTCAAAACAGCCTCCAGACCTACATCTCTGATCACATCACACTGTCTGCCTTTGCAGTCTGCAGAAGGTGGGGAAGGCAAGTCAGTTCCAGTTTCAGGAGGCCTTTATGGAAGAGATGGAAGCAAAAGATCCAACTGGTTTTTCCTGGGGCAAACTCCAGCTCAGTTTGGTTCTGCTCAGATGAAATATAGTTGTGTGGCACAGGGCAACGTGAAGCCTTTCCCCAGAGTGGTGGAACAACAAACTTTTAGGGCGTTGTGCCCTCTGTCACCTCACAATCTCCATAAAAGTCAGCAGGGCACTGGCTTTCAAGGCTGGTGATCTTCTGATGATGAAGTCCAGCCCCCTGTCCCTAGCCACAGAAGTGCTCTGAAGAATTCAGAGAGTGGGAAAAACATCTTGTACACATTTGTGCCTCAGGGAATTCTTCTCAAAACCCCATCCTTTTGCCATCCAGCTTCCCATCACTCCCTCCTCCCACCCAGCTTTGTCACTCTGACTTCACTGTGCAGTTGGGGATTTGACCCTGGCAAGACTGTGGATGTAGAAGAAAGATCAGAGATTAATCAAAGGTCAGTAAGGGAGGAAATAGATATGGGTTGGGGTGAAATTGGGCTGACATCTCCCCAGACTAGCCATTGTCACAGTCCCTCCATCGGCAAGAACACATCCAGAAACACTGTTATTTTTATTACCTCAAGAAGAAAAGCATCAGCCAAAGATTGCAGGGCTGTCAGAACTTTTCTGCTTTTGGCTCCCCTCTTCTTTAGAATGTCTCCTGAATTCAAGGAAGAATCCCTTACTTCTCTCAAGATGATGGTATTTATAGCACTTTATTTTTAATTTTAAGAAATTATCAGTTTCCAAAGTTATATTTTCATATATCTTGAAATAAAGCCACATTGTTTCCCCGGCTTCTACGTTATTCGCTCTGCCTGCAAATCCTGCTGAGTGAATTATGATGTTTATTGCTCTGCCTTGCAGTATTTTCTTCCCACTTTTCTGAACAACCTGCAAAAAAACCTGCCAGTAATGGTCTTTTCTGTCATACATGGTTGAATGACCAGTGGGTCTGTTTGCTTCATCCCACCAAATACCAAGCCAGAAAAACACTGTCCATTCCGCAGGATAGACACCACCATAGCTCTGGTGCAGAGCACAGGGGTGGCCAGTCCCTCTGAGCCTGCAGCAGCATTCTAACAAAGATAAGGATAAGCATTTTAGTCTGAATTATTCACTTCAGGACATATGAAAGTGGCATGGAGGAGCAGAGAACCAAGTCTGTGGCTCCACGTGGTTCAGAGCAGAAAGGAGCAGAGGGATTTTATTCAGGTCAGTCAGTAATGCACTAGGTTTGACCAAGGAGTCTCCAGGTCCAGGTAGCTCTTCTCCTTGTACTACCAAAGGAGGTAGGGAGTAGAGAACCATGCTTCATCCTGCTGCAGGATGGCGTGATGTACTGTCACACAAAGCAAAAAAGGAGAAGGAAATTTGCCTTCTGGGATTTTCTGCTAGTGTTGTTCCTTTAGCCCTCTACAGCAAGACTGCAAAGATGAACATTCTGCCCTTTATGGTGTTTCCAGATATACCTTTATATCTGTTAATTTTTTTAGAGGAAAAAAAATAAAATTTACCAATCTAATTTGATTGTAGTGAAATTTGAGAGGCAAATAAAGGTTTGCTTTTTGGATTTTTTTTTCATTTCCTCTCTAGTAGAGCACAGCAGCTACAAAGACACTTTCATATTATCAGCTATACTTCTCAGAATCACATAACCATTAAGGTTAGAAAAGATGTAAAATATCATTGAATCCAACCTATGATTGAACACCATGCTGTCAGGTAGACGATGGCACTAAGTGCCATATCCAGTCATTTCTTGAACACCTCTAGGGATGGTGACTCCACCACCTCCCTGGACAGTCCATTCCAATGCTTAACCAGCCTTTCAGCAAAGTTCTTGATGTCCAACTTGAACCTCTCCCAACACAGCTGGAGACTATGTCCTATTGTCCAGTCATTTGTTGCCTGGGAGAAGACGCCAATCCCCAGCTGGCTACAACCTTCTTTCAAGTAGTTGTAGAGAGTGATAATGTCCCCCCTGAGCCTCCTGTTCTTCAGGCTGAACACCCCCAGCTCCCCCAGCCACACCTCAGAGGATCACTCTCCAGAGCCTTCACCAGCTCTGTTGCCCTTCACTAGACTTGCTCCAGCACCTCAATGTCTTTCTCGTAGTAAGGGGCCCAAAATTGGACTCAAGGTTCAGCCTTGTGCACTGGACTGAGTGCTCTGTTAACAATGCACCCACCAGAGTGGAACATGAACATCTCAGGTGGGTGCTGTCAGGGGTCCAGGCTTACCCTCTCTCTAGGCTCCCCTCTTTAGCTCATAAATTGCACTCCCTCCTCTCCATTGACATACCAGGGCGCACATGGTGGAGACACGAGGAAAGCAGGGAATGGAGGTGGCATGTTTCTCTTCTGTTGAGGACAGCATATGTTTGAAATGTGTCAGGATTTTTGAGTTAAAGCACCATAATGAGATGTCGGGGAAGGTGAGCAGAAGGGGAAAATTAAGGCAAGAGATTTCCCTGGGAAATCCTGTTTTCACGAAAAATCATTGGAGGAAACCGCCATTCTGGTTAATGTTAATTTGTCCCTTTTTTTTATCTCTGAGGCAGGATATAGGGCAGAGCAGAGACCAGGGAAATGGCAGCCCCGTCGCTGAGCCAGCGCTGCAGCAGAGCTGATGGAGTATCTAGGTCAGTGTGCAGCAGCAATTCTTTGCAGATGACTGAGATCTACAGAGCCCAGGGCCAGCCTTGGCAGTAGAGCCAAGGGTTCCTTTTGCAACTGAAGGGCATAAAATCAGCTCTCCCTTTCAAGCAGCATTCCCAGGAGGGAAGCCCATGCTGCAGCCTCCATCAGCTGGAACTAACGCCCTTCGGCTCTGCTCACCCATCCCTGCTTAGCAGAGCACAGGCTGGGAAATCAGCGTTGCCATGGGTTTTGGATACAATAGGCCAAGAGATGTGGATGTCAACCAAGTACTCATACATAGAGGGAGGATATTTTCAGCCCTAAAACGAAAACTGATGTGGAAGCTCTTTTCTGAGAAACAACACTTTGCTTTCTCATGCATAAGAGCAGTGTCAAATGTAACCCAAATTTTTTGTATTTTAAATATCCTCACTTAGCTTAGAAGGTTTGAATTTCACACAGGTTTTAGGAACACCTCACACACTCAAACACTTGGCTACTTTTTCCAAATATCCTGCTTGGCCTAATGAGAGACATTACCTCTGCTGACAGCCTTAGTGCCCTCAGAAGAGCTACAGCTTTGGAGACTGGCACACTGCCCACTGGGCATGCACAGATCATGTAACACAGGATCTTTCTCCCTTCTGCTTCTATGCCTCAACCCACTGGGACAGGAGCATGAAAGGATTAGTGTTTTCCCTACATATCATCCCCGAACGTCAATAAGACTGGCAGCTGTCTCTCAAGATTTGTGCTAAACCCTTCTTTAGAGGTTGATTCACACAGCCATAGCCTTCAAAGTCAAAAGACACTGTTAGATCATCCTGTCAGGCAGCACAGGCCATTAGGACTTGTGCTGATTTTTGTTTTGTTAAAACACGTCCTTCAAAAAAAGACAGTCCACTCTTGATTTGATAGCCACAGAAGAGGAAAGACTTCCCTGTACTGACAGAAGTTTAGAAGGTCATTCATAAGGTTTATTCTCAGCTGTTGAAAGCATCAGGAGAATTTTCCTGATGATCTTGATTCCTGGCAGAAGAATACATCAAATTTTGTGCTCAGGAGCTAAACTGGTAAACTATAATGCCAACCAGCTAACTAACCTGCCTTGCCAGGGAATGTTTAAAGACATACTATAGATGAAGTGTCCAATTTTCAGTAGGAATATTAGAAAAGGACAGTGCCAGAAAAAGAAATTCATTATTCTAGAAAAAGGCAGCTGCTTCTGCATACACTGAGTAAGAAGGGTGGGTATTTTGAGGCAGGAACTATCTATTACTGATATTTTGGATGACAACTATCACATTATAGGTGTTTACCTAATAATATTCACCCTAATACTGGTATGCTTTGTCTGAACTAGTCAGCCCAATGCAGATCACTCCTTTGTTTCTGCCCAGCAGAACTTGCTAGAACAGCATTTTTTTTATGAATACTTCTGCTTAAATCCTTCATGTTCTGATGCTGCATTACTTCCTCTTCAAACTGGCATTATAGGGCAAAGGACAAAAAGATCTAAAGTAGAAAACAATTTAGCAAGCAAAGAATATTGCACTCTTTTTATGTGGGCACACAGAGAGGTACAGCATTTGACAAGGCATCAGGATTCCCACCAGTCTCAGATCCATCCATGCACTTTTCTCACCCCATAAATTGAGTGTGGGGATGGTTATGCACAGTCAGAGACATGTTTTGAACAGCATGTAATGAACATTTAATTGTATTTATTTTGTGGCCATGGTTAGAAACAGATGTGACTTTTGCATTTTCAGATTGTAGACACGTTACATTGAAAAGCTGCCTGTCCATCACTAGATCCTGCATAGACATATAGTCATGAGCAGCCAGCAGAAAATAAGGCAGGAAGGACCTCCTGTAAGCTCTGAATGTTTTGCATCCTGCTGAAACTTCACACTTCTGCTTACTAGGAAGATAAAAAATAGAAGCTATTATGTGTCCCAGACAGGTTTACTCAGAGTCTTGTGGAGTAGGGAGTATTGCAATCCACATGGTAAAACTGGTACAAAATGTTACTAATCAAAGGCTTGCAAAGAAGATGAAAGGAAAAGGGAACAAAACTGTTATTCCCCACTATTTTGACTGTTGTATCTGGACTATATGTAGTAACACAGCAACTGTATCTATCCAACTGCAGTAACCAGTGATAGACAACTATTTAACAATTAGGTTTTCCTTCCCCACCTCTAAAATTAAGGTCATAACCTTTTCTATTTACTTTTGGGATGTGGTAAATTAGAGCTTTGGCTTCATTACAAAAATTAATTAAAATAGTCACACAATGGCACCATTCATGGCTGTGCTTGTCTCTCCCTGCAGTACGTCCTCATGTCAGCTCTCTTTGGTTTTAGTCCCAAATTCCAGTACGTGCTAGTCTGCCTGCATTATTTGGATCAGTAGACTAGATTTTTCTTTTTGTCCATATTCTTTGATTCATTGGAAGGGCTCCTCTTGTTTCTAAATCTTCTGGGAATTCTTTTGGTTTTGTTTTAGTGTGGGTTTTTTTTCTGTTT
>WEIV01002229.1:220574-351649 GCA_013390005.1 Calyptomena viridis
TAGCGGTGAAATCCTGCTCCTCCAGTGAGCTCGAGCTGGGAAAATGGAGGCTGTGATAGAGAAGGAATGTAGTGCGCTCGGAGGGCTCTTCCAGACCATCATAAGCGACATGAAGGTAAGAGGCTGGGGGGTCTGGGGAGGCACAGGGGAGGGGAAGCCTCTTACCTGGCCTGGCGAAACTTGCCCGCGGGCGGTGCAGCCGCGTCGGGGCTGGTGGTGGCGCGACCTCCCCCGCGGCGCTGGGGGGACACTGCCCGGGGCTGGTCCGTGTCCCCGCCGGCGGGACCAGCCTGGCGAAGGGGCCCCTGTAAATGCTTCACACCCAGGGTATGGGGCTTGCGAGTTGGTTGCAGGACACCACCTCTCCCTCTCTCTCCCATCCCTCCTTTGCTGTCTCTCGTGCTTAACCATGCAAGCTGTTGCCTTGCACCAGCCTCAGCGTTTTCCAAGATTGGCTCTCTCTCTTTTTTTTTTTCAGTCTTTCTCTTCTTCTTCTCCTTTTTTTCTCCCCTGATTTGGGCTGTCAGATCGGTAGCAGAATGGATGCGGTGAGGCGGGAGCTGGGCACGGAGCATGTCAGCGTGGGGTGGGGCTGGGAAGGGCAGTGTGAGGATTTCGGTGCCAGGCTGATGGGCGCGATGGAAAAAACCTCAGCCTGGAGATGCTCAAAAGTTGATGTGTGCCTGGGTTAAAATCGCAACTCAGTCGATTATATTATATTATTTTCACGCTGTGTATGCTTGTGGAAGTAGCATTTGCTTCTTTCTGTGCATGAATCCGAAGGTTTCAAGTGGCCGGGTCTCCTCTCCGCCAGCCACCAGAAATCTGAGTGTGCCGATCCTGACTGCCAAAGGGTCCCTTTGAGAGAGGCGCTCCCAATCTATCCTTGGCTGCCAAGGGCACTTCTGCGGGGTTTGCTTTGGGTGAGCGGGTGCCTCCCACCCTTCTCTCTTGGAAATAAATAGCGTAAAAGCGTTGCTGTGTTCTGCCAGTCATGCCTCCCCAAACCCCAGGGCCCGCGGCGCGCTGCCTCCGACAGACGGCCGTACTGCAGAATACTGCAGTGTTCCCTGGACAAGGGCAGCCTGTCTTCCTCCCGGGGAAGGATGCAGTTGTCGGGAGATGTTGAGGGACGCGGTGTCGTGTCAGATAATGCGGGGCCGCCGTAATTTAAAGGCAGCAACCGTGCACGCGGTGCTTCTCCCATCCAGGGGCTCGGGATTTTTCTGGGTGTTCTAATCCATGCAGGGCTGGTGAGCAGGGAGGGCTGCGGGAGAAAGAGCTGCCAGGTAGTGTTTGAAGAGGATAGGGTCTGCTCTAGGAGGAGCCTGGCCGAGGTGAATGGCTTTTAATTTGGTTTTTTTTGGGGGTGGAGAAACTGCACTAGAAGTTATTTTCTGGTGAGGTTCATACGCGCTTTCACCAGAGCTAATTAGGAGACATTAAATGACAAGCATGGCTTGTCAAGAGCAGGCAGATTGCATGGAGGAGAAGGAGCATGTGTATCTGTCAAGACAATGTTGCACTCCTGGAGGTGGTGGTCCTCGGGATCTCAACCCCCTTGGATTTTTAATAATGACTGCAATTTGAAGTAAACTTCCCAAAAACACAAATGCTGGAATCCTTTTAGTGGGCAGTACAGGGAACACGCAGGACATGTTCTGTTCCAGATGAAGTGTGGTTTTGGGTTTCATCATAGAGGGACACTGAGTATATTTATTCTCTCTGTAAGTGATGCATTTGGTTTTTCTTGTTCTTAAGCCAGTGGACCTTTGTTGTGTGGATTTATTTTTCTTTTACACATTGCTACTTGCATGGGAATGCTGCTCCTCAGAAATATGTTGACATGAGCTTATGGAGATGGGCACAGGTGTGAATATTTTTTTCTTAATGCTCCATAGTAGTGGAACCTGTTTTGTGAACTGGCAGTTACTGAGGGGGGAGGTTTGGAAGGAATCATAGGTCTTTAGCAGCATGGTGATTGTTATGGTATGAAAAATCTTGTTATTTAGCATGAGTAGAACAAAGTTTTTACCTGTAGTTCGGTTTGATGTAGCTGGTGCTGTACTGATGATGAGATGCACTAAGATTCTTTGTGAATTGTGCACAAAGGAGCACAGCAATTTCTAAGAAAAAGTAGCTATTTTTTGATAGCTAACCAACACCTTTCAACTAATCATACCTTTAGTAGTAAAGTGGAAATTAGCATTTTAAGTGCTGTTTCACGTAGTCAGGTCTGTGTGGGCAGGATTCTGGCAGGATCTTGGAGATGTTGTGTAGGGGTCTGCCCACACATACCCAAGTGCACTATCTGTGTCGATTTCTCATCACAGGCTGTGATCAAGGCCCCACATGCCCTGCAGTGCTGAGGGATTTGCTGCAGCATCTGCCTTTTTTTACTAAATAGTTCACATGTTCTTTTATCATGTGTGTTGCTCTGCCTCGAACTTTGTTGTAAAGATGGTAGGGTTAATCAACAGTGTAAATTACTCTGAAGTCTTGCCAGTAGATGCAGATGGGTGCTGCAGCTGAGGTGATGAAGATACAGTACACGTGGACTGATTTGTCTCTTTGTTCACAGTAACACAAAACGAGCTCAGGTGTACCTGTTGTTAATTTTGAGATCTGACAGATCTTGACAAGGTTACAGAAACTGGAGTTATAATTCTGAGCAATGTGATTGTTTCCGTTTGTGTCTGTATACTGTGTTAACTTGGAAACTTACTATAGGCAATGCATGTCGGTGTGACTAACACATCGTATTTTTTGATAGCGTATTTTTTTGCTGGCCTAGGTCTCTTCAACTGTCTTTAATGTTTTCTCCAGGAACCCCAAACTTCTCTCTGCCCTCTATCAAAAATATTTTTGTAGCTAATACTCAACAAAACATGTTCCAAAATAACTTCATGTAAAGCTAAGTGATTTAGGGAAATTGTTACTGAGTAAATACAAGAACAGTTGATTTATACAGCACATTATTGTACATCACAGAATGACTGAATATTCCGAATTGGAAGGGACTGAAGAGGACCATCAAGTCCAACTCTTAGCCCAGCACAGAATCACACCATGTGCCTGAGAATGTTGTCCAGATGCTTCTTGTACTGTCAGGCTTGGTGCTGTGACCACTTCCCTGGGGAGCCTGTGCCAGTGCCTAAACATTACCCTCTGGTGAAGAACCTTTTCTCATATCCAACCTAAACATCCCCTGGCACAGCTTTGTGCCATTCCCTCGGGTCCTGTCACAGGTCACCAGAGAGAACAGATCAATGCCTGCCCCTGTTCTTCCTCTTATGAGCAGCTTGTGTACTGCTACGTATACCTCAGTCTCCTCCAGCAGAACAGAACTTCTGGAACTTCAATCCCCTGACAAGGAAAGTCCATTTTTTCCATGCAAAACAAGAGCCACATTTGTTAAGTGTAGCACCGTGGTGTTCATGATGACAGGATTGTTTGTGGAAAGTCCACAATAGGAATTGTACTTGACTGTTGTTCTCTAGAATTGGGTTTCAATGCTTTTAGATTTCAAGATCAGATTAAAGAATCATAAAGGTGGGAAAATGTCTGCCCATCCCATCCTTAGGTTTTGATCCATTGTCACAGTCCCGGTGTTTCCTACGATACATCACTGAGTACATGGTACTTATGGTTTGTTATACTCTTATGAAAGATCTTTTTCAATGCAATCAAAGTTTGCAGCATCTTTTCTGTAGCTCCCCGTGGGAAGGGAGTATTTGATCTGAATGGTTTGTAACTAATTTCTGACAATTGAGAAATGAGATGCTTCAATGTGCTGTTAATTTCAATATTTCTTTTAGTGCAAAGCAAATCAGTGCAGATAATTTTTGGGAGGGCCTGTTGCAGATAGGTTTAAAAAGAACTTGTTTTCTCATGCAGAGCAGATTTTCTTTAATGCTGCTTTTCCTTCTGACTTGATTTTACATTCCTTTTAATCGCATTGTTCTCTGCCATTCTGAAGAAAAAAGACGACACCTCTGAAAATGTTGAAATTGGCAGTGTTTGTAGTTCATCTCTTGCGTGATGGTGTTTCTTTGGCTTTTAACATGTGCTTTATTTGTATTGCCTCTTCTGCCAGCATGTGTTTTGACAGAGCGGGGGCTTGCTGAATATGCACAGCACCTGACATCCATGGGGTGGGCACGGGAGGAAGATGAGTAATTAGCAGTTGGATGAACGCAGGTTGTCTATGATTTCCTTTATACCAAGTGGGAAGATTTACTAAATTTTTATGGGTCAGGTTTGGATTACCAGTTAGTCTCATTCATCTCCCCACATGTGAGGATGTGCAGGTATTATTGTCAAGTTAGTGAACAAAAACAAGATTCCCAAAGGAGGTGTGACATTTTTTGAAAACTGTAGAAAATCTTTCATTTTACGTGTATGTGCCTAATTTGTAGTTTTTTAATTGAAAACTCAGTCAAATCAACCTTTTGCTTCTGACATTAACTTTTAATACTATAGTGGAAGGGAATCCTTCATTGCTACAGCTGGGACTCTTAGATGAGGCATTGGTGCACCTTTGCTTTCAGCCACACAAAGCTTTTAGTCAAAGCAGAAAGGAGAGACATGAACATATGGGCATGAGAAACATTTGTGTTTTTGCAGCCTCTTATCTCCTGCTAGGAAGTGCCTGGTGAGAAACAGCATTTTAATCTTGCTTTTTGTGGAAGTTTGGACCAGGGGGTGGCCACATCAAGGATTAAGAGTTGTTTGTTAAGTAGCCCTGATTGCTTGCAAGGGATGGCCTTGTGCTATTTGCACAAATAATATAAACTGAGTGTAAAAAAAGTATTTGATGGAATAGATAGAAATGCCAAGACAGTTACTAGAGCAAGTAAAGCTGCATGTCCTCAGCATTTGTGTTAATCCTAAGGACAGCACACATGTACCAGAGAACCTACATAAACTTATTTTACTGTGACATGTTGTAGAGCAACAGCTCTTCCACAGCTGTGCTTTATTTGAAGCTTGAGATCTCTATGGAGATTAGGATTGTTCAGTTAAATGATTTTTAAGGCCTAATTTCAATCTGTTAAGGATGATAACTGTTGTAAGGAGAAACAACTGTGCCCTGTATTGGGACTGGTGCTGTTTAACATCTTGGTTGGCTACATGGACAGTGGGATCAAGTGCACTCTCAGCAGGTTTGAGGATGACACCCCGCTGTGTTGTGCAGTCAACATGCTGGAGAGGCACGATGCCATCCAGAGGGACCTGGACAGTCTTAAGAGGTGGGACTGTGTGAATTGGGAAGAACTTAGTGCACCTTCAGTACCTAAAGGAGTCTACAAAAGAGCTGGAGAGGGATTTCTGAAAAGGATATGTAGTGACAGGACAAAGGGAACGGCTTCAAATGAAAGACAGCAAGATTAGATTAGATGTAAGCAAGAAACATTTTACTCTGAGTGTTGAGAGACACTGAACAGGTTGTCCTTAGAAGGTGTGGATGCCCATCCCTGGAAGTGTTCCAAGGTCAGGTTAGATGGAGCCCTGAGCAATCTCATCTAGTGGAAGGTGTCCCCGCCCATGGCAGGGGGGTTGGAACCAGGTGATCTGTAAGGTCACTTACAACCCAGGCTATTCTGTGATTCTATATGCAACAGACAAGTACAGGCTTGGAGGGAAAAGGCCATCTCTGTCCTCCCTTTCCCACATGTGCCGTGTTGCAGTGGTGTGTCCCTTACATGACAGTCTTTAGGGCAGCTCTCTGTTTCAAACCTAGCAGGTTGACATTTCTTCCCCTTCCCCAAAAAGTGTGAAATGAGTTATTTTGCAGCTTTTCTTCCCATTTTTTTCTTTCCTTAAAGGTTTTACCACTAGGGCATTTGGAGCATAACTGGCTGCACTGCTTTCTTACCCCCACTGCCTCCCAACAACCTGCTTGCTCAGACTTTGGTTTGCATACATTCAAATTCCTTGCCTTTTCTAAGCAGCTGCAATATCTTTCTGTAAACATCTCAGAGGGGGAGGAATTGACAAGCAGTGGAGGCTGAAAGATGGTGCAGGAAGAGAGCTGCTGAGTGCCTCCCTAAACACTGGGATTCAAACAACAGGGCTTAGCTGGGAACATACTTAAAAGGAGTTTATTTTTTAGGGACAGGTTTTCTTGATCCAAATACTCTTGTGTGAGTGTTAACAATTTGCACAACTGCTAAACATTTGCTATGTAAGTGTGTACAAGGCTGGCTTATTCTGTGGCTTACCCATGGCAAAGATTTTTAATGTCCTTTGAGTGCTTCTTTTTGGACCTGGCAGGATGCCAGTACCATTTGTGAGGTTGTAAGTGTGGAAGGAGTTGTGCAGTCCTGCATGAAACACAATGACTGAACAAATGTTGGAGGACAAGAAGTCTGTGTAATTACAGCCTTAGTGCTGGTTAATACGTAACAGAGGGTGATATTCCATAGAGTTTGCTGCTTCCTTCCTCAGTTCTGAGTGTTTGTGAGCTATACCAAAATCTTTGTTATAAAATATCTCAAGAGCTCAAATTTTTTGCTATTTTTTTTTGAAGTACAGAAGTTCTAGCAGATGATAGAGTATTCTTGTGAATCTGTAAACAGCATCTTCTGGTTAGCAGCCTGTGTGTTTTCAGCTTCTGGAAAACGTTTTTAAGATTCATGGTCTACCCAGAGACAGTGTGGTCTTGAAGATAAGCATTACATGGCAGAGAGCAGAATAGGAATTGTATCTAAAAAGGCTTTTTGGTCTACTTCAGAGTGTGCAAAGATGAGTACAGAGAGGTTTGAGATAGTACCATAAGGAGGCTACTTATTAGAGTAGAGTAGCCCCTTTAGGCTTCATATAGAAATACAACTCCCTCTAGAAGTGTATATTTTCAATTTGAAAATTATGTCTACCTTGACACAGTAAGGTGCCAGGCACTGCCCTGTTTGCTGGGATCTGTGCTGACCTTTAAGGATGTTGATTGACTTCTTCCTGCTGGGCTGTGAGATAACTTGAATTCTGAAATGTTTGGAAGGATTGGAGACAAAATGTCTGCTAGCTTGTGGTTAAGACCATAGCAGCTTTCATCTTCAAAGTGCTCTCTGTGTGACTTAGCTCCAAAGAATGGCTCCCATTTTACAGAAAGCCAAACCATGGCTGCAGGTTTAGTGACTTCTACTCCCTTCCCTTAGGACAAAAAGAAATTGGGTGCATCTAGAGCATGGAGTTAATGAGGGTGGTATTCTTAAAGCTCCTAGTAGTTTCTGTTATCACACACGTATCAGTTTGTTTTTATTGATTAAGACATGTTGTTGGTCATCCCCTGTGGTAACCCAGTGTTTACAGGCAGAAGAAACGACATTACAAATGAGGGATCAACTCGCAACACAAGTGTCTTGAATTCCTATCTTGTCCAAGTTGTATAGCTCATCTCAGGTTTTAGTGGAGAAGTTTGACTGGAGCATCTTAACCGTAAGCTAGTTGATCATGAAGAATTTGTCTGTCTTATGGGGTTGAGTCTGAGTTCTGTATTTTTCACTCTTCTGGTCAACAGTCATAACGGATGTGTAGTTGATTTTAATTCTAGAATGGTAGTGCAAACATCCTTTAACAAATCACTCTTGCAGGAATGAACTTGTGTTGATGTGTGCAATGCTGCTGATGACTGTGTAACTAGAGACATTTGGTTCATGATACAGAAAGGTTCAGATTTGTTCCCATTTTTGTCTTCCACATAAACTACAACCATGCTTCTTCCCTGAGCAAGAGATATATTTTTTCTGCCACAAAAGTTACATGTGTGCTTTTTAGTCTCTCCGAAGCCCTTTGTGTAGTGGTTTGTGATTTTTTTTAATAAAGGTGCATTTGTGATGAGATACCTCCTAACAGAATTGTTCACGACCAAACCTCGTGCCCATGAGGAAACCAAGTGTCCGATTTGGAGCTTGAAAGGAATGATTTATCTTCTCATGAGTGAAATGGAGAGAAAGTAGTGTCCGACAGATGTAGTTGCACTTTACTGTCTGTCAAGAGGCAAAGTTTTAAGCTTTAAAAACTTGGGTACCCGGCTGCTGCCTTTTTCCTGGTGAGATATTTTTGTGGTCAACTTGAAACACTTGTCAGTACTTTGGGTCCTGGAGATTGTTATGATTGCTTATGTAATGGAGATTGTGCTGAGTGAATGCTGAGAAATTACAGGTTTTGCTTGTTTGGGAAGAAGTGATGAGACCCCAGTGATGATGGTGATGGTGACATTACCAACACAGGGCTGATGGCTTGAGGCTGTCCTGTGTAGGTATTAACTGAAGTGAGTGCCTCCCAATATTTTAATTATCTTTGTTTTGATTCAGCTGAAACATTGTGGGTTTAGAAAATAGCTGCTGAGAATGTACAGTGACCACTTAATGATTGAGTGGCTGAAAGGCGGTATTGATGAGTCTCTGAGGAGAAATCTGCTACTCAGGCTTGCAAACTTGTTCAGACCTGCAGGGAAGAATGTGGAACTAAATGCTTCCTCTGGAAGGCTGCTTAATGTCCAACTTTTTTAATGTGGCATGGGATAAAAGGTCTCTAGAAGCTGTGGCTAGTTGTTTCCCACCACCCCCCTCCGTCTTGTGAATAACTTCCTATGTTTAGAGAGGGAGAGATTGTATGTTTATGCATGATGTATTTTCTCACAGTATGAGTATAACTTTTGTTTGCTAATTACCCAATCTTGGATTTAAACCATGAAGTGGCTGCTTTGGAGCCGAGTTTCTTCCTATTACAAACCATGAAACTGAGCTGTGGACGGTACAGATTTGACGTTGTCCCTATTGACATAGAAGGAGACTCATGAATTGGATTGTAAGCCAGGATGAGTTTTCACAGGTCCTTGGTGTATTAGAAATTGAAGTCACAACCATGAGACAACTGGTATCCTCCACTGGAAATGTTTGAATATGGGCTGGCACAGAGCAGGTGTTATTATAATACAAATTAAAGACTCCAGAGCTCCAACCACAGAAGGGTACCAGACTTCAGTTCCCTCCTCCTTTAAATGATTAGTGAGGTCTAATAAATACCTGTGGTGTTACAAAGCAGAGCTGCATTTCAGTGCCTAGGGAACTGGGCATTCTTTAGAGTTTTTTAAGTGGTTTGGTAATGTAGAAAGAACTGATATCTGTGTTGTTGTTTGTTTGTTTGTTTGTTCCCAGTGGGGTGAATACTCTTTTCTGGACTTTCCTAACTGGATTCTAGTCTTAATTTTCTCAAGATAAGCTATTATCTGTTGTGGGGTTCGTTTTTTTTTTTTTTTTTTTAATGTCCTAGTGTACTGTTTACACTAAAAACTAAACAGTTTTGAAAATACTAAACAAGTGGTTCTGTGATACATAGAAGAAATACCCAGTTGACAGGTTTTTTTAATAGCCTATGAGATGTCTTCAGTAGTGTTTAGTTGCTTAATTTTCAATGTTGTGATAAGGTATCACCTTGAAAAAGCAGAGTTTACCATGCCTGTTTGTACTGTGCATGCTGAGGAAAATGCATTTCTCATCTTGCCGTTCCCTAAACAAGTGGCAGAAATAATGGAAGTAGACGTATGAATACAAGACTTTGATTTTAATTACCCCTGCTTTCTTTCCTGAAGGGTAGTTACTGGATAAATGACATTCTGGTCTTTGACACACTTTTACTTTCACCTGCATGCACTGTAATCTCTCAAACCCTGAGTTTGTACCTGTCTGCTCCTCTGTTCGGTAACGTGTGTTCAGCTCTTGCTGTGAAATCCTGTGAAGTTCATGTCTTGTCTTTTGCTGTTGATGGTCTGGCCCAGCAAGGGTTTGGCATGAGCTGAGAGTCCCTTTTGCTGGTGGAACTAAGCTCAAACTTCCCCTGTGCCCTGCAGTACCTGTAGCATAGAAAGACAGATGGGACTTAGCAGTCAGGTTGTCTTTTTCCTTGCCTTGTGAGAGTATTCCTGTAAGGGCTATATATAAATGTGTTACTCTACCTGAAAGTGTTCCAGTGAAAGGAAGCTGGCAGATCTTTCAGAGCTGCCTGTCTGGTTTTATGGTGGAATGGGTTGTCCAATCTGAAACTTCTCTGCTGCGAGTAAAACTGATTGTTTTTTGTCCTGCACTGCTGGAAAACACATGATGGACAACTATGGGATGCACTTGAAATCAGTGTTGGAACTTTGCTGATTAGGTTCTGGTTTTGAATGTAAGAAATAGGGAGTTGATAGAGCAGGTGGATTTAGATTGAACAGAAAAGTTTTTTTACAGTGAGAGTGGTAAGACATTGAAATAGGTTGCCCAGAGGAGTTGTGGATTCTCCATCATTGGAAGTGTTCATGTTCAGCTTGGATGGGTCTCAGAGCAACCTGATACAATGAAAGATGTCCCTGCCCATGACAGAGTGGTTGGTCTAGATGATCTTTAAATGTCCCTTCTAAATCAGGCCATTTTGTGATTCTATGTGTTTGAAATGTGGTGGCTGAAACCAAAGAAGTAGTGGAGTAGCTGTTGTGTTCACCTCTGCATCTTCATAAAGAGTGAAGTCTCTCTTGCCGAAATTTCTGTTTCAGTCTTAGAAAGATTTGAGGCCACTCTGGTGAGTGACTGGGAAATAGATGCAACGTAGAAACACTCATGAAACAGACTGTTGATGTTTTTTAATCTAGAAAGAGTCAAAGCCATCAAGCAGAATTTTGAGAGCAATTATGAACTTCAGGTTGTTAATTCCATGCTCACTTGGTGTGTTGCAAGAGCTTTTGTGACATTTTAAAGGTCTGGGTAATCCTATTCGTGAGTCATGGACTTGCCTAAATGGGTGGATTGCACAGAGGAACATACTAGTGTTTGGTAGCACTTTAACTCTTGCAGTTATGGCTGGGCAAGTGCCCATTCCCTCAGTTGACTACTGATTCTGCTAGAAAAGATGAAAAACTTCCAGTACCAGATGTTAACTGAGAAGGGAAACTTCTGATTGTCAACCATTGTATCTTCCAATATGTTGAGACATCTGTGGCCAGAAACCTTTTTTTTTTTTCTTCAGACTGTCATTGTTTTCCTGCCCCCTTCCCATCTGTTTTTTTCCTGTTTTTGCCTATTGAAGGACTCCTGGAAAAGTGATAGTCTCTATGTGCAAACCATACTCGCCTATCCAGGCCATTCTTTGTGTGTAACATCTGTGACTTTGTGTGGTATCTAGCACAATAAAGTCTCTTTGCTACTTGGAGGTAGTGTAGTGAATGCCACATAAATGAGACATTCATAATAATCTGTGTGATTCTGTTATCTGGTAAAACTATAAAAAGAAATCTTTTGTTTTCAGCGTAATTTACTTTGGAGGGGTAGGAGGAAGCATAAGCCAAGTTACAATTTTTGTTCCAAAAATAGATGTATGGCATTTGGATGTGTTACTAGGGTGTGAAGCTCTGTAACAGTGCTATGTGTTTGGAACTCAACTTTTTAGCTTGTCGTAGCTAAACAGCTATACTGAGGTGGAGAAGTCCTAACTTCTGTAGCCTGTGTAGTGGTTTTTTTCCCAATTTTATTGGAATCTGCAGATAGTCATTGTTAGTACTTTTCTGGAAAGGATACAGCCCTGGCTTTGATAACCTGTGAGACAAAACCAAGGCACTGCTTTCCTGGTTCCTTTTTCTCCTGCCTTTCTAGCTGAAACAACCAAAATTAGATTCTGAATTTGCTTTACTGCAGAGCACCTCTCTCTCTTTCCCCCTGCCCCAAAAGTTTAGGTGGGTTGTTGCTGTGAATAAGATGCCAGACTGTTCATGGTGCCTTTGTACTTGATGTCCCTGCAAGAGCTGATAAGAGGGCTGAAAAGCCTTTCTGATACATGAAAGCACTTAAAAGAATGCTGTCAAGGGTTTTTTGAAGATGTGATGTGTCTCATCTGTGGGAATTGGGGTGTGTGGAAATAAATTAATAAAGTAAGTGTCTTTTCACTTAATGGAAAGAGAAGAATCATAACTTCTTGGCAGAACAAGTGACAGAACATTTTAAAAATGTCAAGGTTGTAATGTCAAGTTGTAATCTTAAATAAATACAACAATGTGTTCCTATTCTTGCCATTAACTGTAATCAATAACAATTTCAGTAAATATGATCCTCTGCTGCAAGTATACCCTTTCTTTATTGAGAAATCATTTAGTTTCTCATGTGGGTCTCACTCTTTCTGTAGGATTGCTGGCCTGAAAGGGAGGGAAAAACTACCTCCCATAAGTCTCTTGTTGAGTTGTGTTTGTGTAGAGTGGTTGTGCTGGTTCACCAAAAAAAAATTCTTCTTCCAAAGCTGCATCTTGGCAATCATTGCCTGCTCTTTCCTGGTGTGGTGAGCTGACCTTGGCCAGCTCCTCTTTATCTCTTCCTCCTCAACAGGACGGGGGAGAAAATGTGAAAAAGCTCATGGATTGAGACAAAAGCAAAAAATCACTAGTTACTGTCATGAGCAAACCAGACTCAACTGGAGAAGATGGAATTTATTGCCAATTAAAACAGATTTGAATGGTGAGGAAGATGGACAAAAACTAACTCACCGGCTCATGTATGTGGATCTGGATATTGGATGGGATTTCACTGAATGGTGATGATCCCCCCCTCCATTCCCCCCGTGGCAGTGCAGGAGCTGTGGGTTTGGAGGACGCGTCAGGCGGGTGCTGGTCTGGCTGTTGCGGTGACTTGCCAGCTCAGCCTGGTGCCTTTGAGACACTCGCTGTCCCTGAGGGCAAGTTGTTTCATGTCCCTAATTGTGGACGGGCTACCTGAGCGACAGGCACAAGGCACCAGTTTGTTTCTCAGCCCTGAGGCCGAAAGGTGTTTCCCGGCCTGTGTTCAGCATGATTAGCTGGAGCTGGGGCCTGGGATCAGGTGACTAATCACCTATAAAGCCCCTAATTAAGCAATGGCGTAGGATAATGGCATGTTAGAATTTACTGGTGACTGGTGACATGCCTCACTGGGCGGGCGGGCAGCTCCAAGGGCCCTGATGCCATGGAGTGCCATATGGCAGTGGGAAACACCCATTCCATGGAGGACACATCAAAGTTCTTCATTTGATAGCGAAGAAATAATTGGGCACAAAGTTATTTGGGGGGAAATAGTCTTTGGATTAATCCATTAACAATTTTCGAGACTATTTAAACAAACCTTCACTGTAATCGATTTCTGGTTTAACCTGTGAGGAACTAAATGGGGATTTGTAACCCGGAATCCTGCCATGGCTCTTCTCCAAACAGGGCTGGAGCTGAGGGAGGCCTACTGCTTTCACAGCTGATGCCAGGCCTTAGTAACCCTGATGTTTAAAGGGGAGAAAATTGATTTCATTTATCAGCTGGCTCAAGTCAGAAATTGCAGGGGGAGCAGAAGAAGCTCTGTGAGAGGCAGCATTTAAAAATACTGTGTTATTATTCTTCCAGTGTGGCTTTATGTCACAAAAGCACTTAGTGTACAAATACCTCAAATTCCACCTGCTGTTTCTTTGTGTTTAAATTGAGGAAGTAATATATGTCAAGTCAAGGATGAAGTTCTGTGTCTCTTTTAGCATGTGTTTTCCAACATTAACATTTGTCTTGATGCCTCTTTGACAAAAGCAAGAACTATTGCTACAAACATGGAGGTGAGACAAGGGGTGACAGTGGGGCTGCCATGCTCCAGGTGACATGGAACATGGCAGGGCTGCTGTGCTCCAAGAGGCACCTGAGAGGTCTTGGAGAAGGAATTGCTGCCCAGGGGACTGGAACTGTGCAGATTGACAGCACTAGTTTGATTCCTTCATCTCCTTTGTCCCCACAAGCGTCATTAAATGGCTTCCTTGCTTCTTGGGTGCTGGAGATGGGATAAACCCCCAGTTATTTGGTCTTGTAAGGTGGTAGGTGTTGTGCATTTCTCCTATAGGTAGAAGTAAAAGGGGAGGGTTTGGTTTCAGTTAGGATGCGGTGGTGGAAGTGTTCTTTGGAAAAGCTCAAAGAGATGACAGAATTTATGTGCATGACTTCAGCCGTGTGTTCCTGGGGGATGGATGTGGATGTAGCTTCAGCAGGAAAAAGTGAAAGCAAGTTCTTCTGGAACGCACATGAAATAAACGCATCTTAATTTTCAGCTGAGTTTATTAGAATTTGGAGTTGTAAAAAGTAGATGAAGATATGGCAAGCTAGGCAGTAATGCAGGAATTTATCACTGGTGTAAAACTGCTGAAAGGTTTTCTTTACAAACAGAAAAACAAAAAAGAACCCAAACAAAATCCACTACCTAAAGTAGTAATTTAGTGACAATAAAAACCCCCAAAAACTCTGTTTTTCTACTGTTCAAAATGAGATCAGATGCTCTGTGTCAGTACAGGAGAGCCCAGTTGAGGAAACTGCGTAGATTCCAACCGAACAAATACAGCAAACTATTTAATCAAAGTGAGCTGTTACAACTTACTTAAGTAGGCTTGTTTTGAAGAGAACAGCATTTTTAAAGACAAGGACTAAATAGTGGAAATGCTTGGTGACTTTTCCAAATTTGCTTGCTTTGTGGCCAGGCTGACCACAAAAAAAAAAAAAGAGAGTGTTTAATTCCTGAGTTGTGTTTTGGTAGGAGTGTCTTAAACTTGTCTGGGAAGCAGCTAAACGCAAGGCTGGTGTTGATCTCCTGCATGGCATCAGGCACGTTCAGCTGGATATTATACTGTCGGGATGGAAATATAATCAGGCTGCTTTGGTATCCTCTGCTTGCCGGCTTGCATTTTGCTGGAGAATCCAGTAAAGCCTCGGGTCCTGCTGTTAATTGTCAGGGCTTTGGGGCTTCTGGCATACACATGCATAATGCATACATGGCATGCAGGCGACATTGAGAGATGGGGTTCGGGGTAGGGGATTGCAGTAAGAGTAATAGGTTTAAGGAAATAGCATTTTTTGCCTCTTTTGAAGAATTGGTGGGTTTCTTTAGTTTTTAAAATGTCTGACAGTTTTTGCTTAGCACGAGGCACTTTATATTCTAGGTATTGCCACCCATATAACTGCTATTTTCCCTTTCCCCTTCTTCATTTCCCGCTGTTGTGCGTAGGTATAACAGGGTTTTATGAACACTTCTTTGCTTTGTTTAGGGTTTTTTTCCTCTCGTTTCTTTTTTGTTTCTTTTAGCAAAAAACCCACAAGCCTTGCTGAGAAATATGTGGAGTACCAGTATACTTCCCAGTGAGAGTCTGGGAGCTGCCTTGCCAGAGTGTACTGAGGAGATGGAATTTGTCTTCCAGCTTTTGGGGAAGGGTCTGTCTTTGCTCTGCACAAAATATGGCCTTTCGTGGCAGTGGGCAATGGATTTTGCTTTACTTAAAAAAACCAGACCAGTTTATAGGGGTGGATTAAGTTTGCTACGAGCAACTGCACTTGCTTGCAACCTCTTCCAGTCAGAGCTGGGGTATTGTTAGCCTTGAGGATCTCTGCCTTATCTGGGTTTTATTGTGTCGTTGCTCTGGTAACAGCAAGTCTTACACCTTTATTAAAGGAAGCAGGGATATTTTATTTTACTCTCTCGACTCCAATCAAAAGGAAATGTTGAGGTTTCTTTCTACCACAGTTTTTAGTGTTAGCGGAAAATTTGTTAACCTTTTCTTGGTCTAAAATTGTATATTTTTTTCTAAAATTTGGAAAATAAAGATCAGAACTTGCAAGAACATGTGATGTCCGTGTTGTAAATAAAAAACCCTGGACTTTTAACCCAGTTTTAAAAAATGGGTAATATTCTATGAGGAACTTGAGATTAGGAAGAATTAAAGCTTCTTAAACACTTTGCGTGCTCTCAAACACTCAATGCCACACTACTTTATCAGCTTCAATTCAGAAATTGTCTTCAAGGTCATTCAGGACTGTTTCAGAAGCAGGTCTAGCAGTGACAAGGCAGCTGTTAGGAAAGTTTGTTGTCTTGTGCTGTCACTGTGCCTCTTCTGTGTCTGATTGCTGAGTTACTTTGAGGCAGTGTTTGAGGTGGACTCTTGATCAAGTCAGGCCTTTATCCTATGAGCTTTGAAAATTATTTTAATTTATTTATTTCTTAAAAAGGTAATCAACTGGAAGAAAAGAACAACGGTGATCCTGCCTTTGATTTGGGGAGATTTTGTGTACATGTTGTTGCAATGTCCTAGCACTCCCCTTCTAATAGATTTGATTTTGCTGTATCCATGCAAAATAAGGCATTTCTTTTCACTCCTTAATTTGAAACTCCTCTTCTTGCCCAGTGTTTCTATTTGGAAAATCTGTTAAGCCTCATCAGAGGACCTACTGTTTCATCTGGATTTAGAACCAGTTCTGACATCCCATCTGCTTGGAGCTGGTGTCTAAGGGTGTGAGAGAGAACTTGCTGGGAAAATTTACTTTGGTGTTAATGGATTAGGATTTAGTATAGTCTTAGTTATTCTTTTACATCTAGTTTCATTTGATCTGTAGTATCACAACCAGAATGCTCAATTTAAGTGTTCATTGTTGTGTTTTGTTTCTCTTGCAGGGAAGTTACCCAGTGTGGGAAGATTTTATAAATAAAGCTGGGAAACTGCAGTCTCAGCTTCGGTAAGTTTTGTGTTACACAGTCAAGATCCCCTACAGTTCCTTGGATGTGCAAACATGAAGATTAAATGTGGCTTTTGCTAGGATAATTTGCTAAGCAGGTCCTAGTAAAATTGTGCATATTTCATAATCAACACCCATGCACGTAATTTTTCATGTACTACTACTGGTGTTTTAATGTATTTATGAAAATTCATAATCTACCACCAGCTGTACATAATAAGCATAAAATGAGCTAAATGTCATGGATTTTGATGGAAAATTGGAAAGATGGTTCATTGCTGTATAGTTAGCCCTTTATTGCCCTTTTTATTAGTGTGGGATACAGAGGGGTTATATTAAAAGAGGGCTCAAAACTTTAAAAATTTTTGGCAGCACTTTCTTCTGTCTTAAAAATGAATGGAATGCCTTAGCTAGAACATGTATTGGTGATTACTAAAAATTGGGTTATTGGGGTATACTTTGAAAATAAGATTCTGGATTACTTAGGTGCCAGTAGTATCACATGCAGAACAATTCTGCTATGTCTCAAGTTCATTCATTTGTATAGTTTGTTTTTATTAATATGAATACAAGCTCCATTTCTTCACAACTTCCCCTGAACCACAATCTCCACTCTGTTCTCCACAACATCAGTATTTTTCCCAGCAGCAGCAGTAACAGGTTATTTGCAGTCTGTTATGAGCTGTTCCTGAAGAAGCTGGGGTTCAGCCTCATTTGCCCCAAACGGCTGGAACGTGCTGTTCTGCCACGCTCTGCCTAAAATGCCACACTTGCATGTGGTTTTTCCTTTTCCAGCAGTCATGTCACATTGAGTGTGGAAGATGCAGAGGAAGGAGAGAAAGAAGAGAAATGGAGAACTTTCCTAGCCTTTTGTATCTTCAAACACAGGCCTTCTGGGATGGCATGAGGGGTAGTTTTATGTATTTCCCGGTCCTGTGCTGTCGCATTCAATCAATGCAGTGCTACAGGAACATACAAACAAGCAGCTCGAAAGCCTGTGTTTGAGGATTTGCTGTTTGTTTCTAGCAAATGTGAGCCTTTTGCCTCTGTTTCATTTGTGTGTGCTCTGATAAAGGACAGCAGATGTCATCTGAGCTGGAGCCAGGTCATCCTGGATCTTGTTACTGGAGAAATAGAACTTTGTTATTAGCAATATAATTAATAATTAACAACATAGTACATGAATAACAGCATGACCCACAAGTTTGGAAGATGAAGAACACAAACACTGTTAAGGAAAATCCCAGAAAAGGCTATCTGGTTCCTGGGCTTAGTATTGCTAGCTAGCTGTCGGGGGTTTTCTTGGCCTCACTTTAATCTCCTGGGCATGTGGAGAGTCCTTATGCACTTGGTTGGTCTTCTCATGCCTGGGGTGTTCTCTTCTGTGCGAGTGTTCAAATCCTTTGTGCAGTCAGTAGGCCATTTACTATGCTGCCACTTGTGTCCTCTGTATCTTGAGCATATTATTTGGAATGAGACTTGCATAAAATCTGACCTAATTAAGCAGTCCTGTGGTCTTTCTGGCCGAGGATCAGCTTCCCTGCAGCTCTGCCGGGTTTTTTGAGGCTAGCAAGGAGTTCTTGGAACCAAGTGAAGTTGGTAGCCCCCATTCTGGATTTTGCTTGGAAAGGCTCACTGGTACCATCAGGAGAGAAAATCAGTTGCTGTTAGAAAAGATGTGCAGAAACAGAACCATGAGATAACTGTGGAGAGGACACAGTTGTGCTTTACCTGTAGAGCCCTGGCCTACTTCCACTTTATAGACTGGTTGACCCAATTAAACCTTCAGAAATCTGGACTAACCTGAGGTGTTCAGGGCTCTGGGACCTGATTATGTAGAACAAACATGTTGGGAAAATTGTGACTCACGTTTGCTGTTCATTTAAACAGATGTGTGGTCTGTGTGTGCTTTCTAAACGTGGAGGGAGATTGGGTTAGCGGGGTTCACACTGGATTGTGAAGTCTCAGAAATTGCTGGTGTACCTCTCAGGAAGAGTTCTGTTTAGAGGAGCACTGATCAGAAAAGGGTTTTGTTTATTTTGGGGGATTGGTGTTTTTTGTGGTTGGTCAGGGTTTTTTTCCTTGATGTGGAGATTCTTTTCACACTTTTCCATTTGCCCAAGAACTCCAGTCTGACTTCCAAGAAGTTGCTATTTTCTTTTTCAAGGGATGCTCGTGCTCCCTAGATGAAAAATTCAGGAAATTGTTTGGCCAGGATCCTAAATAAAAGGAAGGTCCTGCATGTTTATTCTTAAAATATACGTGTTCCTGGAAATAGCAGTGGCTGTAATTTGTACACTAATAGGTCCAATATAACGTGTGTTAGGTTTGTTTTTCATGTTTGACTGCTTAATACTAGTTCATCAGAGGAAATCAGCTAGAAGGAGAATGGCTGTGCTCTTTTGAAAGAGCACCTGTCCTATGCAATTCTCAGCATGGAATTAGCGTGGCTGCCTCCAAGTCCTTAGTGCTAACACAAAGCAAGGAAGGGATTAAGAAATGAAGGAGGGAAAAGGCTAAATTCAAATATAAAAGAGGATACTTTTTGTGGCCTCTGCAAGTTCATAGTGTTATTTATAAGCCTAAATGTTTTTGGCAGTAATTAAATAGGCATCAATGAGACACTGCTAATGTTTTGTTATCTGTATGCATTTCAGGACTACAGTAGTAGCAGCTGCTGCCTTTTTGGATGCCTTTCAGAAAGTGGCTGACATGGCTACTAATACACGTGGTAAGCAGATGTGTCAATATTGAGTTTAACAGAATGCTGTGTGGTTTATACCATTTGTTGTAATAAAAAAAGTCCTAACTTGTTACATTGACAAGCAGATCTGTGAGACATCTGTTAGATGGACTTGCACTTTGAAAAATGGTACATGAATAAGGAAGTCGTCTTCTCTTTACAGATAAAAAAAGCTGGAAACCTGTAATTTAAATGCGTCATCAATCATGTGAACACTTCTTAATTATCATTTGAATTATACGTTGATGAATAATATTTTAGAAAGCAAGATTTACTGAAATCTGTATTCACTGATGCCTCTGTACCTTGTGTAAATGTAAAAGGCTTGATATTCAGCTGGTACAAATAAGTGTAGGGTTGCTGGAGACAGAGCAGATACCAGCTGATCCTTTGGCCTTTGGGATCTGCCAGTAATGATGCCAATGGCCTGTACTTATATCTTTGAGGAAAGTGTTGGTTTGTCCCTCCTCTTAAGGTCTGATATTACTGGTCAAAATTAATTTTCCTGCACTGTGAGCTTCTCTGGGTAACAGTCTAAGCTTGTTGGTGAATATGGAGACCCAAAATAGTGCAGCTGGCGTTCTTTCCAGACTGCTGAGTTGGAAGGAGACAAAAGGCTGGTTCTCTCTGGTGTTGGATGCCCAGTGACCAAGGCATTGTGTGCAGATGTCCCTGCAGTGGTAGGGCATTTCCCACGGCCACTGTGTCCCGGGACTTGCTGAAGAGCAAATCCAAGGTGCAGATAGCACTGCTGAGTGAGCGCCTTTTACACAACCTCTAAACTTAGAGGTCGTGTAACAATTTTTTTTTAAGTCCTAATGTGCCCTTGTCATTTGATTTGGAGAGTAAGAACGTAGTATTACTGATGTGAAGGGTATGCATTTGGATTGGCAGAGTTCAAGCTCAGCCAGACTTTGTATCCCTTCACTTCTGGCTAACAGGAGTAGTAGCAGCTGCTGGAGTGAATGTCAAGCCTTGTCATAGAATGACAAGGGGGAAAAGTATTTTTTTCCTGTCTAAAGCTAATATATACATTCTGATAAGAAGTTCCTCATTATACGCATATCTTCTGTAAATTATGGGTAATCTACTCACATAAAATAATAAACATGACAGAAAATGGAATAAACTAAAGATGAGACCCAAGGCAGAACTTAACTTGGATTTCTAACACATCTCTCCTTCAACCAGGTTCTCTTCTATTTCTTCTACCTTCCCCAAGGAGAAACAAAGTAAATTACCAAAATCCTTGAGACTTGTCTTCTAGCTGTGCTGGCAGGCTTATAGAACTTGCATTGAGATACCAGAGTGACTCAAACTTTCCCATTCTCAAACAAAAATGTCTTGTGTGGGTTTTTGAAGGGTATTTTACACTTTCTGCTGTGTTATTTGGACCTTGTCCAACAAGTGTCGTGTCTTGTCCCTTATCTCTTCGAACACATCCCTTACAAAAGGAGCTCTGTGAATCCAAGCATACCAAATTTGTATAGCTCCTCTGTTCTGTCTTCCGCCTTCTCTGACTGAAAGGATAGAAGGGAATTTTGTTTTTATTTTTAGAAAGTGATGTTCTGGGCAATGAATCAAAACTCCAAGTTAACTGGTGGTTCTGATGTGCCTCCCAACCCAACTTCCGTTTGTCTCATTCAGGTATATCTCTGAGGTTGCACACTGGTCCTTTAACAAAAACAGTTCCTTATACTTTGCTGTGGACTGGGATGAATGCCTGGCCTTACTAAAGGTGATGGTAAAGCTCCCTTGGCTCCCTATGACTTCTATTCCATAAAAATGTATTTCGCCATCAGTATAAAGATTTATATTCCAAAAACAAAACAGAACAAACAATGTTTTTCTTCTCTGATATGGGAGTTTTAACATGCCCTCAGTTTTCCCTTTGAGGAGTTACCTAACTTGAACAATTCTTTGTTATATTTTGCCTGTTACTTACCTAGTTTATAAAATCATGTATATGATTCTCAAGTCAAGCACATGGCTACGCTTCATAATGTTTAGAGTGTTAACAGATAAAAGTTTATAGTGAACAGATTAACTAAAGTCAGCAAAGTTCATGTTCAGTTTCTGGGGCTATATGAGACTTGTATAGCATTTCCCATGACAAAGGCAGGGAGGTTCGTGTATTTTAATTCACAAAGCTGGTTTATCATTGCATGAGCCAAATGCTTGTTCTGGGAACTAACTGTGTATGAAAATGCTGAAGCAGGTGCCTGTTCCAGAGGGACAGTGTTAGTTCTGTGTAGAATGAAATGGAAGTTTGTAGGATGACTGAAGTGTTGTGAAGCTGAGTGCTGCCTTTAATTCATAATTGCTGATGGTTTTACAGAAAATGGCCTGTTATTTTAAGACCCACTTATTTAGCTGATGAAAGCATTTTATCAGTCAGCAGAAGCACTCTCTGGTTACTCTTTAATCTGTTTGCATCAGCATTAGCTTTGAAAGAGGAAAGAGTATTTACATGGATGTGCATGTCCACACAGACACAAGGGGAGACAATTTCCTTTGCAGTCACCAAGTCCTCAAGAATGAGAACTTATTTCCACCAATGCCCTCATTCCAGCTGGTCTCATTACACTGTGTGCCATTACTGTTGTTCCCAAGTATTGTCTTTTCCCTTTTGGTGCATCATTCTTTCTATGTCATTTACTTCCCTCTAATTCTGCAATGGTAACAAAGTTAATATTCCCATTTGGAGCTCAGATAGAGGGCATAATTGGAGCTCTGCCTATGGTAAAACTATGGTTGAGTGAGTTGGATAACCTGTACTTTGCTATATTGTCTTCACATTGTAGCTTCTGAAGTAGGAAAAGTCCTGAATGTGAAGAACCCCGTGTTTTGTGGTGACTCAATACACAAATTAATTTCTCAACCAGCTCATTTCAGCTTTTGCTTCCATCTTTGCTGTCTCTCCATTTAAATGTATATCAACCCAAAGTTTAGTCTGTCGTTTTTCATCAGTTCAGATCCCTCAGTTCAATGCTTTTTGATTTTTGCCTGACAGGGAAAAACATGGGGAAAGTAGTTCTCATGTGTGGATCACCAAAATTTTGTGTTAAAATTTTGATCTTCACAAAACAGTTTTATTTCTGTGGTCTGACCATCTGAAAAACATCATTTGAATGGGGGAGATTGTCAAATTATGTTGCTGATTCTCTAATAATGCTGTACAGCAGTGTGTGCTGTTTCTTGCTGGTACTAGAAATTTCCAAAACCAAAATCCCTTCAGATATTTTGAGTTTTGAGATCTGACAAGATAGACACATCTGTGTATCAGTTTTTGTTACTCAAACTGTATCTGTTTGGCATACAGCCCAGCAGAACTCTTGTCTGCAGTGGAATTTGTATTATTTTTCAATATGATTATTAAACAGAATACTCAAAAATATTAAATGAAGTAGGTATTTCGAGATACCTTTAAATCCCTAGTATACCTTAAATAGTATAACAGTAACCCTTAAATACCTTAAAAGTCAAGTTTCCTTTTGGGGAGATGTGTGCTCATGAGTTTCAGTTCAGTTCAGTTGAGTTTTATATGGCTTATGTCTTTCAATACTTGAAATGTTGATGTTTTTATCTGTATCAGTTCTAACTGAAGCATGGGAGAGATTTAAGTCTAATTTCATGTAATAGCTGTTTGCCTGATGTTTTGTGCATTAAATGTTTATTCTCTCATAAGCAAGAACTATGCATCCCCAATAGAAACATTTATCACATATAAACATACTGTAAATTGGGTTTGAACAGTATGTAAAAGGACATGTGTAGACTGCTTTGCTTTTTGCATGCTGGTATTCTTCTGCCTCTGCTGCATTTGAATGTCCTTTGTAGATAAGTATTAGAATTCAGGAACTTGAAAAAGTAGGTGTGAAAATTAACAATCGTCCTTGTGTTATGACAGAGAATAACATGAAGACATGCATACTTCTTCTATAGCCACTTAATACACCATCAGCAGCTTCTGTGGAAAAAAACCTGCCCCAGTCCTGCCTCCCCACATCTGCACAGGTGTAAATTAAAATTTATGGAAAGATGATCTAAAAGCTTTGATTTGCCCAAGCTTAAAATTGATCTTCAAAGTGAGATAGTTAATGAGGCAGCTGATACCCAGTCTTGTGGGTTTTTGTTTTTCCTTCGTTTTGAAGGGGTTTGCATACACGTAGGTGTGTTTGATATTAGAAGATTAGTTAAATCACTTCAAGATACATTTCAGTGTATCACATGGCTTTCTCTGGCCAGTTGGATTCCACAGATTGTAATGCTGTTTGAAGTTGCTTCTTGGCAAGTCAACTTGGCAAGTGCTGCTAAAGGTGTGTTTTCCCTGCCTTTGGTAATTCTGACATCTGTCATGCTTGTTGGTGCTATTCACATTCCCCATCTCTTCCATTTTACACATGTCTGAGGGGACTTCAAGGATTTTAAGGCTACTGATAAGAGTTGCAGGAAACTCCAGTTTGAGAGGGAGATCCTCTCTGCTGGTCAGAGTGGTCTGAGGTCAGGGAGGGAAGCACTGTGGATGGCCAGCCAGCTACCAGGGGACACTGGGGAGACCTGGAAGCAAAACTCAGCCCAAGTCTGCATGGCATGGAGCAGTGACAGGGGACCAAAACCAGCATAATTGTTTTAGTGTTATCTTTTTGAGGGGCAGGATATGTCAGTCTGGAAGAAGTGCTGCATTAAAGTGCCTGTCCTTTTTTCAGGTGCTGTTAAACTTTTTCAGCGTGCAAAAATGTCAATATGGTTTAACACTTTTACTTGCAAAATTAAATTTGATTAATCTTTGTGAGTGTCTGCCTCATGTAGCTCTTGTACTGCACCACTCAGTGACTACTCTTCATGTTTAATAAAGTTGCTTAATCTGTTTCTTTTGCCGCAGATCTGTGTTCCTGGACAGATTCTGCATCTGTGTTGTTCCAGGTATTGTGTGAGTACACCTTCAGGTAGTTCTTACTCTGGATCTTCCATTGTTACTTTAGCCAGTATTGAAGTGGTTTTCTAACAAGCCATGTATTGAAGTGGTTTTCTACCAAGCTGCACAAAGTGTCAAAGGGCTGGAATTGGCATCTGTTATCTCCCAAGTAAGTGTGTTTAGGCCTTCTGAACCAGTATCTCAGTCACTGCAAATATGGCTCAGTGTGACCCAAGGGATAAATCCTTGGTGCCACAGCAAAATCTTATGGACAGCGCTGAAAGGTGGCTTTTTGTTTATTTATTTTAATGAAAAAATAGAAAACATAAATGGAGCCTGGGGAGGGGAAAGACAGTGCGATCTAGAGTAGTAGACCTAAAAGCTGTGTAACGTTTTTGAAATAAATTCTTTTGCTCTCTGCTATGGACTGGGGAGTTGTGATGATCTGTGCCTAATTTCAGAGTGAAAACAAAGCTAGACACAAGAGGAAAGGAGTTCTCATTGTCCAATTCCTTTGTCTTTCTGACTCTTCTTTAATTTCAGATGCTCATACTCAAATAACAAAACCTTTGTTTGAGCTTCCTGGGTTAAGATAAGACTTGGTAATAAGTGCTTATTCCTCTCATGGAGTCTTTGAAGTAAAATAATACAGTCTAGGCTTTTTCTCTTTGGATTTTCATGTATAAAATAATCAGGAAGAAAATTATTTAAATGAACCATTCAGTCTTCCATTATACTTTCATGAAAATGATGCAAAACACATGACCAATTCAGAATCGTTGGCAGATAATTTTGAAGCTGGATGCATATTACACATCTGCTACATTTTGAGAAGTGAGACTCTGATTTGCTGCTTTACAAGTGCTAAAACTACAAAATGGATATATAAGGGCAGTGCTGTGTTACTTGCTGCTTCCATGTTCCTGTCTTTCTCTGGACAAGTAGCAAATGTCAGTCCATGTCTTTCAACAGGTGTGTCACCCTGAGAACTCTGCTGCTGATGTGGTCCCATTTGGCTGGAACAGTCAAAATGGGGTGAACGTCTTGTGTGCCCGAACACAAGAGAAGTGTTTTTGTGATTAATGGCTAGGTTTTACGTGTAGGGGATTGAAAAGACTGCTCTGCAGGTGAAACATTGCTGTTGCCTTTTCTTTGGGTGACTGCAGGCATTGGAGCATAAAGAAATATTATTTATGCTTTAATTTCTCCTTGAGGTCAAGATGAAATCTAGCTCAGGGTCATTGACAACATTTGTGGTGCTTTGTCCCTACCTAAGGAGAAATATTCAGGGCAATAGACAAAAATAATTGCTGTAATAATTTACATAGTCAGCTGCCCCTTGGTAGGGTGCACAGACTGATGCAGGAGTTTATATTTGCCCTAAAGCCCAGTATGTTGCTGAGCTTAAGGTGCTTTGCTAAGACACTGAAGTGTTGTTAGGAAGGGGATGAAGCTGCCAGGTGATTGTGTATGCTAACCTGAAACAGAAGACTTGAATGCAAGACTAACTTCTGTGAAGAAGAAAAAGGAAAGGATAAGGGGGGAAGAAGCAAATGAACTTCTTTAATACTTTGTCCAAGAATTGGGAAGGTGTGTCAAGATAGGAGTGGCTGGCCCTTTTTTATATGACTGAATGTAAGTCTGCTCACTATGATCTGAATTGGAAATCTTTGGGAGTGGGGGGTGGGGTACAGCTCAAAGTTAATTTTTCATACACTTAATCTGAGTCATATTTCTTCCTCTTTACTTCCTTATTACAGCTGTGTTGCTTTTAGGAGGGTAGAATTTTAGGTCCTGGTTTTATTGCAGACTTGAGGTGGATGGATTGATTGTTGTTTCCAGCTACATGAAGACTGTTTATCTCTGTGGGTATCTTCATGTGGAGCACCTACGCTTCACTAACTAAAGACTGGTTTTGTAGCTGCAAAGAGTTTTCTCAGTCTTGGCAAAAGAATCAAACTTACAATGTCTTAAACATCCAGTTTGGGAAGTAATGAGGATAAATCATAAATGGCTCTGAGGATTTCCTTCAGATAATATATTAGGTTAGAATCAAAAATGCAAAAGCAGCCTTTTGATGATGGGATGTGGATTTGAAAGTGGAGGCTGAGGTTTTGGTTGGTGGTTGGTTTTCCCAGTGTAGCACATGTTCCTGTGGTGAAAGATCCCCTTTCAGGCTAATTCAGTCAGCCTTTTGATGTAATAAATTACTAGTTGGCACATAGCAACAATCCTATAGTAACCACAACAAGAGAGTTGTTGGAGCTTTTATTTATTTATTTTTAATCTGTCACCAGTTGGATAGTAAAGGTAGCTGATGATCTGTTTCCATTGGGTTTTACTTAGTATCTCTTTTATTTGCCTTAAGACAGAGAAGGAAGGTGTGGGAGGAGAACTAAAAAATCAGAGTAAGTAGGTTTCTGTGAAGTAGGGTAGTGGTTCTTGCTTAGTGGAACTTGCCAGTAACAAACTGTGGAGGCCAGAGCAGTTGCTGAGCTTCTGGAGCCTCATCTGTTGGGCCTCACAGCTCTCTAGAAGTGCAGGTTCAGGGCTTGTCCTTTGGTTGGCCACCTCAGTGGTGGCTTCCAAAAGTCGTAATATGTTGGTGAAGTATCAGATTGGTGCTGTCAGCTGGCTTCATACAAACTCACCAGATCCCTAGGGAGGTGTGTGTGGACCTGACTAGAGTCCAGCAGTTACCCAAACACTGCACCACAGTCCACAGGTCCCTTGAACCACCTGTGAGGCTCCTTTGTATTAGCAAGGCAGTTTGTGCAAAGACTGTGATATAAAATGTGTGCTTTGACTTGTGATGTCTTCTCCAACTCCTTAAGTCTATTCCTACCCTTAGCTGGACAGAAAATGATTGTTTCTAATGACATAACAGCTATACGAAAAGTGAAATTACAAGCTCCAGCAGACTAATTGAGAGTAGAGTGTCCAGAACAAGAAGCTCTGTCTAATCATTAAAAAAAGCATTAACAAAAGTCATTTTCAGAAGCAGCAATGACAATTGCATTGTCTAACAGGTTTTTTTGGTCTCTGTAATGCCGGCTTGCCTCCCAGAAGGATGCTCTTCCACACATTTTCAGAGGTGTCAGGACTGTAGATTGTGTATGTTCACTCTGTGTGTGTCCATGCAAAGCAGCATTCTACTGCCAGGTGATTTACTTGGTGATATGATTCATATCATGTTTGTATACCTGCTGCTTCCCGGGAAGCAGTGCATGTTCATGGTAATAATGAGGTCTTGCTTAAAAATAGACCAGCTTCCTTCATTTTCTTGTCCTTCTGTTTGCTCGATGATTTGTCGGGTGTTGCCAGCACAAATGTTTGTCCCTGTTGCTGTGCAAGCTGTTCACCCCTTCCCTCCTCCCTTCACGTTGGTTTTCTCAGTGAAGCAGTTCCCTGCTCTTTTCTTCCCTTGTTGATGTAGCAAACCTTGTGCCATTCAGGTGTGAGGGCTCACTTAGAGAGGGGGGAAGAGTCGGTGCTGGCTCTTGAGTTTTAGTAGAAAATTAGCATTTGCCTAGGACAAGTACATTGTGCTGTGTGTCTTCCTCTTCCACTCCCACGCATGATGGAGTCCAACCAGTAGAACTACTTCTGGAAAGTTAATGTAATTACCTCACTGTTTCACTTCAGGGCTCAGAGCCCTCCCTCTTGTCTTTGTGCTTTCTACAGCATTTTTTCTAGAAATTAATCTGTGACCTGCCCTCCATTCGAGTTGGGTTTTTTGGACAGGGTGGAGAAGGAAAGGAAAATGGGCTGTTTTGAAGGGAGCCCTGGGTTGTGACCTGACAGTACTTCCTGTAAAATGTACTGTACTTAGATGTACACTTAAATCTTTCTACTGCTTTGCAGTTGGTGCTTTTTGTTGTTTTCACCTGGGCTTTTTGCATGTTTAATGAGTATGTTTTCTAATCCAGTGGAGCCATTGGAAAATGCTACCACTTTTCCAGCAGCCCTCCCAACTCAAGCTTTGTGGAAACCACTTCAGAAGTGAGAGCAGTGGCAATTGTGTGTGTGGGCACGTTCATCTGCAGTGTGGTGCTGTCACGGGTTAGAAGAGGTCTGGGTTTGTACAATCAGCCCCTGCAATTCTTGTGAAATTCTCCTCTCCTGCAGCATTTATTACTATGTAAAATTGAAATTTGCATGATTTCCTGCTGTGAGAGCCTGTGCCAAGGGACTGGTTTCTATAGTAACTAATATCAAGGAGCTGGCTGGGACTTCACTTCAGAGCTGTATTTGAGCATATTTCACAGTTCGATACAACCCTGTATGAGTATTTGATGGATGGCAAACAAGGGTTGTGGCTGCCATTACTACAGTAGTAGCACTGTGCACCTTGGTGTGTACACTGAGGGCTAAAAATAGGCATTTTGCAAAATGGAGTTGGAGGTGAGGGGATGTCTTTTTTTCTCTTACACACCCCCCCCCATCCCCCTTGGTAGTGCTGCCAAATGGAAACACTGAAGAATACACCTGTGAGTGTTTGTTCTGAGTCACTTAAGCCCACTCGGAGTTGAAGTATGATCCTGGGAACTGGGTCCCTTTTCTCCCAAGAGTAACAGCCATTGCTGTTGCCACAGTTCTGTTTTGAAGCAGAGCTGGTATTTGTTCTGCTGAGCATGATAAATAGCACTGCTAATGCAGTTCATCTGCAGGACCAGCTTCTGCTGCTTCTGCTTTTACTTAGGCTCAGCCACACCTGCAAAATGAGTATGTTTTTGCAGGGTTAAGCAGGGAAGGGATTGGAGAGCATTGAAGCTTGGCTTGTGTAGGCTAGGACAAGGCAGGGTGCCAGGCAATATGGAAAGCCTGTTTTGCACCGTATGCAGGTAGTCCAGAAAGGCATAGCGGGGTCAGGTGCATGAAAGTGAAATTGAATCTTGGATTTAGGGTCACTTTCTAAGTAAGTCTTCCATCATTGATGGAGATGGCGGTGAGGAAGGAATGCATAACAGTCTTGTCAAGAGAAGTCCTCTCAGTACGTAAGTTGGACTTGCACAGGCAGCAAAGGTTTCCCTTCCTCAGTAATTCTCCAGAACTGAAGCCAGGCTTGAACTCCACTTGCAGCATTGATGAAATAGTCTGAAGTGTGAAGATGTCTTTGTGTATGACTTAAGGTTGGTTTTTTTGGCTGTGCTAGAAAAAGAGACGTGTATGAGCATGTGCTCCCCAACTTGTGTCCCAAACCTCCTCCCAGAAGCCAAGCATCTCTGAGGAGAGGATAAAGTTGTATGTCCCATGCATGGACATGGACGTTATGTGCACTCACCTGGTGAAGCAACGAGTGCCATTTGCTCAGCCAGCTCAAGGGAAGCCTTAACTTGGCCACCCCAAGAGCAGCCTCTTACTTGTTTGGTGTTTGAGGATGCTGGAGAGGGCTGAGGAAGGAGACTTCAGGAGGAAGAAATGGACGGTGGACAAAAAGGAACTGTGTGTGTTGTGCAGGAAATATTTAGAGGACATCTGGTACATACTCAGGAAGAAATGGGGCTTTTTGGAAAAAAAATCTGTTCGGACAGGTCATCTTTTATATTCACCATTTACGTATGCAAGTCCATGGTAAAAGTATTACAGTGATTTAAAAAAACCCAATAAATTACTGGATTAAGCCATTTGCGTCAAGAGAGTAATGATGCATTTGAATAATCTGAGATAATTTGTCACTGAGATATGACCAGATTAGCAGTTTGAGAAGCAGGATTGGAGACTATCATTCAAGAATATAATGACTCATGTTGCTGAGAAATCATCTTCATCTTTGTACTTGTGCAGAAGTAAAAAATGTCCTTTTCCTGCAAGCAGGTACTAAGCAGAGTGCTGAAATGAGGTCTTAAAATAAAAATTTGTTATATTTACACAATATAGTGATGCAGGTCTGGAACATTGAGTTGTTATAAATAAATTAAATCCCAAGTACATTCAATAAATACTTAAAGTGCATATTATGGTGGATTATCCTTGTTTTTAATGCTTCTTCACTTTCTGCTAGGACACAAAATCACTGGAGCCCAATAGAGCACATTTCCATTGGATGCTGTTGTGAATATGCATCCACTTTAAATCTAGGTTATCTTGCATGGAGAATAGCAGCTTTGTGTGAGTGTTAGTCACTTTGGTTCAAAGGTAAAGAGTTCATATGTAGCTCTTCTGGAGCTACTGCAGAGGCAGGAGCCTTGGTTATGAATATAGTCAAGGGAATGTTTGAGCTATTAAGCTGAAATTTAGCTTGCTGCTGGGGAAATGAGTGCTGTCACTGAGTATGTACCATGATGCAAAGCCCTCCCCAGACTCTTCAGTTCAAATGCACAATGTGCACTCAGGACGGATAATTGATTTAGATGAACAGATTTTAATCTTTCATTGTTAACTTGAGGCTGGCCTCACTTGGAGTTACAAACTCTGTTTCTCAAGCTTTACTTTCACAAGGATATATCACAAGCCATTCTTTCTGAAGTGGCTGTTTTCAGAGACTTTTTGTTCTTCACAATGTATTTTCTTTTTTGGCAACCTTAATAATTTAACATAGCTTCCAAAACTAGGAGTGGGAGAAAAAGGCCTGGGATATGTTCCCGGCTAGGGTGGAAGTGCTGAACTTCTGGTGTGCTTCTATGGAGAGAGTGAAGAAGGTGGTTGAGATGTTACTGTAGGGTGACTTTATGCACGGTGTAATTAAACTTAGTTTAGATAGTATTTTGAAACAAATGTGTTTGTTAGAATAAAGCTTTCTTGTTAAAGTTTTATGTTAGGATTAATGGATTGTCTCACACGAAAAAAGCTAATGCCTTCAAAAGTTCATACAACCACCCATGTGCCCATTGTGAATATTGCTAAGGCATTTTTGAGCCAAAGTGGCAAGAAGTCTGTTCCTGTGCTCTGTAAAGAGGTTGGTTAATGAAGGCTAAAGCATGGTCAGGTTAAAAAATTCATCTATTCAGTACCTTTTTCTGAGCTTCCTGTTTCTAATGTACTGTTTTGACTGCTGCCTAATTTGTTGAAATTGGTCAGAATTTCAGCCTCTCTGGAGTTCTGTTTTTGAGCTCATAATTGTCGTGGATAAAGCAATGTATGTGTTTGCATTAATACTTAATTTTCATTTACTTCAAATTAGTCCCACTTTGGTTCTGAGTTACTTTCATATGTGAATTTTTTTGTCAAAAAAAGGAAGCTGGACTCAAAATTTGTGCCCTCTAGGTCTACCCAGTAGCAGAAGGATGTATGAATAGCTTTCATCTCTTGCTTTCTTGAAGAGAAGAGGCCTCTTAGATGAAACACATTCAGCATGTACAAAGCTTCTGTGACCAATGGGAGTAAACATTAACTATTAATGATGCAGCTTTAAGTTGCATGGAAACAAACTGGGGCAAGTCAGTTCATTTTACCTTTGATTCACTGCTTCCAGTTGTTGGGAAAGGTTGTAGAGACACAAGGCAAATAGCAGTCTCTTCCTTTAGTTTTTTCTTGTAATGATGTATTTTGCCTCAAACAATAGTTTCAGTAAGTAGATGAACAGAATTTATAATTCATAGAATTTGTAATTTTTTCTTTATTTCTTAAAGTGAGCAATATGATAACAGCAATTTACATCATTGCAGTGATTTCTAGTTAAAAGGACATGTAGTTCTATTTAAAGGGACAAAAAAATAAATACTTCCAAGAATAGTCCTGAATTATAGAGGTTTAAACATACCCTGAGATGAAGGTGTGAAGTGGTAGTTTGACCCCAAGACATGGATGTCAAACATTGCCAGACATTTCTATTTTGTACGACCTGTTTATAGGAATGAGAATTTCTTCTGGTCTTAAGATCTACGAAATCTGTGCAAGTTAGTTACTTGTGGCTTTGGAGATCCAGTGTGGGATGCCATGTAACTCCTTCGAAGTGACTACATTCAAATTGTAGGGTCTGGACTTCCTGGCACCTGATTCCTTCAGTAATGTTATTTAGGATCCTATATATGCTGATTTGCATGCCCAGAACTACCTCAAAACGTTACTGGGGCTGAACAGGTGGATACAAGTGGATACCTGTTGACAAGATACTGGGGGCAGCTAGAGTTTTACACTCCCCCCATTTTCTCTTTTTTCTTTCCTTTTTAAAGAAGTCTGGGGTAACTTGTTTTCTGTTATTTCATGGCTCTGTCTGGATTTCCCTGTCTGGTTCAGTTAGTTCTGCTTTGCAGAGGACATTGCTTGTTTTTATTGGAAAGAAGCTTACCTGTGGTTTTTTGTTTTCCACTTCTGTGGGTTTCCATGCTCTTTCCATTATTACTGTGGCCCCACGTGTTTCCTGCAGCATTTCCAGCATATTTGCGTTAAGATGGATGACTTGGAAATGTGTATCTTGAACAATACCCTTGTTTTGCAGGAGGACTGATAATAACAAGAGAGGAACAAGATGCAGTATTCTTGATTGTTCAAGTAGCCTAGCCTAGCTAAAATTGTACTGCTCTTTCTTGGTCTCTTGAAACCTGACATGCTCTTCTTGTAGCACATATGGACATTTCTCAGTGTTTGTAAAGGAAGGATTAAGGCAGACAAACTTGTTTCTGCCATGTAAAGAAGGTGTCAAACTAGACAATCCTGAAAGCCTTGTTTTTAAAGCTCCACTTCCCTGGCCATATTAGTTCAAGGTTTAATTACACAATAGTAAGATTTCGTAAATGCAGTATATTTGAACAAAGACCTTTCCATGAAGCAATGAACACTTTGCTTATTATAATTTATTTATCTTCTCCTTTGTTTTCTGTTAACTTGTTTTAGATTTCAATTCTGTAGGTAGAGTTGCAACTCTTTTTAGAATATTTAAAAAGGGAGTTTGCTTTGTGAGAGTAGTTGTCAAAGTCATCTCACTAGTTTAAGCTATAATGAAAACCATTTTAATATTTTTATAAGGCTATTTTTAGACTAATTTGTGCTAAAGGAAGAGTAGGAGTAGAGTTGCTTTGGCAAGAACAGGAACATCCCTAGGTTGGATGGATATGTTCTCAATATAATTTATTGGTTAATTCAATCTGTTTGAGAAAGTCTCTGTGAGCACTAAACAGCAATAGCCTTGTATGATTTAAATATCTGTGACCCACCTTAGTGTGGACAACTGGACAGATAGATCTTGGAGAAAAAGTAGTGTCTAAGCTCAAAAAAAAAAAAGCTTTTTGGTTTAGCTTTATTAATAGCCATTCAGGTTTGGGTTTTTTTAAGTATTAGGGTGAAACATGATTAGAGGATTATTTGCTCAGGTTACTTGTCCAAGAGGCAAAGAGGGCAGGTTTTGCCCAGTTGATGAGAGAACTGTGCTTTGATAACAGTGGATGAACGAATGAGGAGTGGTGACCACTGGGTGCCATTTTAGGATTTATGTATGGAAAGCATTGGGCCAGAAAACCTCTCAGGCTGTTTGTCTCCCTATCCTTTTGTTTCTTAGCCAACTGAATGCCTCCATGTCCCACAGACAGAGAGAAGCCTGTCTGGCTTCACCTCTCTTCCCTGGTCATCTGCTTCACCTTGGTTTTGAAATATGTCTCTGCAATATGACCACAAAAGTAAAACTTGGCTTTGATTTGAGTTTCATCTTGCAGTGGCTGGTCTCCGTTTGCGGGAGAAACTGGACCAGAGCTTCAAAGCATCCAAGTGATTCACAGCTAATTTTCTCTTTAAGGACCAGAAGGACCATTAGATCATCTAACTTGATTATCTTTGGAGGCTGCTCAGGGCTTAGTCTGCCCCAAGCCTTATCCTGGACACAGCTGTGGCTGGAGCCCTCCAGCAGAGAGAGGCGTGGGAATGGGCAGTGTCTGTGGAGTGGCAGGTGTGCTGGAAAATGCTCTGGGTGTGCCTTTTTAGTGTAAAAATATATGGGAAAAATCTTTAACCAAACTAGTACCGGTAAGAAGTCTTGGGTTCTGAAGGAAGTACAGGCATTTGGTTTAGTGGTGACCATTGTCTGTGGATTTTCCATAAAATTTACAGGCCAGGGAGAAATCATCTTGCCACATCTCAGAGAGTCCAGGAAAATATATTGCCTTCTATAACACGTGACTGTCCTGGTGCTCAGGCAAACAGCTATGTCAAGCCATGGCCTGGTATCATGGCCAGGAGAGAGTAAGGTGTTGTGGAGGGACTGGTGACTCCCATTTTGCTGTGGTTAACTGCAAGAGTCTAAATGAAGGTGAAAGATCTGCCTTTCCCCTTGCAGGGCTCATGATGCTGGTTTAGCACAGAGCTCCTGTGGTTTATACTGCTGTTGATGTTCTTCTCCGAATTGTCAGTTTTGTACTCTTTCTTTTTTTTCCTTCCTCTCTGAAATGCAGATTTTAAAATACCCACCCCTTCCCACCCTCATAGCAAATGATACTATGACCAAGCTGCCCGAAGGTTACCCCTTCCTGTGGAACAAGCAGAGCCCTGTCAGTGGGAGCAGAGCCAAAAGTGGGGGTTTGCATCTTGATTTCCTATGGACTTATTTCAGTAATGAAATGGATGGTGGTATTGGGTCACTTCACACTTGCGTATTTTGCAGTTTTTGTCAGTGACAGGAGACAAAAAGCCCAGCTGCAGCAGCGGTCATGGAAGCTGCAGGTGTGAGCTCGGCTGGAGGATGCCAAACTGCCATCTGTGGTGAGGCTTTGTGGTGTTTTTATCACAGTCCACTTGCTTAGAAATGAGAGCAAGAATACCAAGTAATAGGAATAACTGAAGATGGCTTTCCTCCCGTTTCTGCTGCCTTGCTGGTTAGCCAGAAGTCTGCAGAAGTGTAAGAGTTGAGATTGCATCAGGCTTACGGAGTGAATGTAGGGAGTGCCCTGCCAGTGTGTTCACTCTTTTAGATATTTTCTTCCCTTGTTGCTTTAAGCACATTTGTCCTCTGCTCTCTGGAAGATGTGGAGCAACAGAAGAAAAGTTGCAGGTGTTAATTGCATAAAATGTTCAAAAAGAAGAAAAGCAGCAGCATATTGTTTTGCTTGTTTGTGTAGTTAATACCCATTTCTCTGCCTGTGCTCTGATGTTTCAAAGCCAAATATGTATACTGAGTTACCTTAAGCATTTAAAAAAGAAAAAAAGTGCGATGGTTGCCAAAATTAAATGATGTCCAATAAGCATTTTAAATTCCTAATTCCTGTATATTGTTAATTTTTTCTGTCTGGTATGCAGTATGTCTGCTTGTTTACAAAATGCCTTGGAACTGCATGGATTCCCTTGCTCTGTGTGCAGAGTGGTTTATAAAAGTTAGGCATGTGTTGTTCTGACTAGAGGGAAGTACTTGGAGCTGTGTTTTGGATTGCACAAATAATAGTTTCCAGGAATGGTCATGAGGATCAGCAGGAGGAGCTTTGAAAAGAGTGCATGGATGTAGCATGATCCTTGGCTGGAGGGAAGCCCTTTGCTGATGGCCGGGCTGTTCAGGCTACTCCAAAATGCAGAGCCTGAGTAGCTATTTTCCCAAATAGCTTCCTGAAATAACAGAGAGAGGGAATCTAAGCATACTGTCTTTTTTTCCCTTCCCTCATTATTTGCACTACAAGAAGAAGTTAGGCACTGAGGGAACTGGTTTCCCTTTAAAGTTGAAGACATTTGCATAGGGCAAGTTAGGTTCACTTCTCTCTACTTTTGAGACACTTTGTTTTGGAAGTAGAGGCTTTAAGTGGCTGTAAGACCAGAAATGCAGCACAATGCATTACTGACTGTATTTGTCATTCTCATCGAGAGAGAAAAATGTGCTGATTGCATTCAGCAATTTCTTTTTTTAGCTGGAGAGAAAGGAGATGCTGGCCTTTATTCAGCTAGCTTTGTGTATTTGCAAATTGTAATTTCAACTATCTGGGCGAAAGTGATGGGCATTTAATAATATAAAGAAGTTAATATCTCACTACCTCTTCATGGAGATTATTGACTAGTCTTTTCATAACAATGAAATTTACATATTTATGCAACGGTGTTACAATTTGGGTAATTCTTTTATTGTATTAAATTTAATTATATCAACTACTGCTAGATGATTTTTCTTTTGGTAAAATCTGAGAGATTTTCTGTTTAACAAGGCTTAAAAGAATTAACAGATCATTTTGCAACAGCTGTCTAGGAGCTTGTACCATGGAATTTTGATTTGCACTCCAGACCACTTTAATTGGATGTGTCCACTATATCTGGAGTAAACAACCTTAGACCTTGGAGATTTGCTTGTGCTTCTGCATAGCTGCCAGACTGGCAGGGAATATTTTTATTGTATGATGGTTGAAATAGTATCTAAAAGTTACTTTTTTCTCCTGCGCTTCAGTCTCAGATAGTTACTCTCTTTACAGGCTGTCTTTCAGTGGTAGGCATCGTATTTTTGGTGCTAGATCTTGGGTTTATATCCAGTTCCTGTGACCTGTGCTATTTAGTCTGTACAACAGGCTGAGACCTTCAAGTGTCTTACATTGTACATTCCCAATGGGTCATAAACCCACAGGTGGTACGACCTGTCATCTGCTGTAAAGGCACTGGAAATGAGCTGTTCTAGGGCTTCATTGAAAGCATGTTTAGCTCCTGCAAGTTAGCCAGTGGGAATGACTAGTGTGATGCTAACACTATTTTTAATGAACTTTCTGATTGCAAGACCTTTGAAACACTGCCTGCATGCTCAGCACTGTGTGTGACTGGGCTTGTCTTGGAGGAAGGAGAGATTTTGTGCCTACTCGCCTCAGAATAACAGCTTGAAACCCCCAGCTCTTTCAATTCCTGAGACACGAAATCTAATCCAGAAGCATCAATTTGTTTTAATCCACACATCCTAAAGCATCAGTGTTTTGTTTCTGTTAACATAATGCACAACACTTCGCGTTTTTTCAGTAGCTCTTGCAGTCTTGCAGTTTTCCAGTAGCTCGTACTGGTACAGGCATCTCTGATAGCTTAGACGTGTTTCATTCAAATTAAAAAATAGAGGGCCTGTTTATAAACCTCCAGAGCAGGGTTATGGCACAGACACTGACTGAGGCTACTTGTTAATTGGGAGAGTGGATTGGATATTTAGCTGTTAATTCCTATGAATAGAGTTTTTCTTTGCTAACCTCATTTCAGTGGAAGTGGGAGAGTTGGGGAGGAAAAAGAAATGTGAGGGAGTGTTCACATTTGTGGGGGCAGTTTTTCTCAAAAAGATAGATACTATGTGGTGTAAATCACACATTTGTATACACATATATAAGGTGGATTTTTGTAGCTGCTGGAATAAATATGGCTATAACCCTTTGAGATGAATAATAATTTGCAATCCTAAATTTAGGGCTTTGCAATTAAGGAACCTCCCTTGCTGATTTTTACCACTGACTGGAATAAGGGTTGTGCATTGAGAATGTATCCCTTAAATTTTGGCAGTTCTGTTTGTGACTATGTGATGCTGTGTGATATTCTGTAGAAGACTCAAGTGAATCAGGATGGTTTCTGGGGCAGCATTGTGATGTTCAGGGACATCCCAATGCAAATTCTTGAATTCATCACACATTTTGATCTTTGTACTTGGCATGTTTTTTGTTTTCTAGTTGGTAGCAAATGTAAATTTCATATGTGCAAGTGAGGTAGTAATGTGGTAGTTAAACGAAAAATCTTAGGATTTTCAATTTATGGGTTATTTTATAAAATATTTTCCCATAAACAGTATTAGCAGAAAGTATTTCAAACTTACAGCTGCATAAGGAAGAATTTTGCTACACTCTCTTTAGCGTACTCGGAAGTTGTTTTATGACACAGCAAGTCAATTTTCTGGACCTACTAATACCTTCAGTCTTACAGAGGACAGAATCATAGTCATTTAAGTTGGAAAAGACCTCTGAGATCATTGAGTCCAACCATAATGTTTGGGGTTTGTTTAAACTTTTCTCTGAGTTCTGAAGACAGGATGTGTTGTTTAAAAGTGACAATTCTTGATTTAAAAATAAACCTTGAACAAAATGTCTACCTTGCAGCTAACATATATGTCAAAAGAAAAGCTCTTTGCTGATTCAGACAGGACTTGTTCCTGCAAATGAAACAAGCTGAGAACAGGGACAAAATAACTGTTTTTTCAGCTATAGATTTTTGTTGTTTTTGGCTTAACAATCTCTTCAGACACCATGGTCAGACAAAATACAATGTAAGTATTTATGTAAATAAACATTCTGCCTCTGTGATAATGCAGCAAATCCTATCAATTACATGTTTATGCTGCTTAGCTTTGGGTGAAAAAAAAAAGTGATTTTTTCTTTTTTCTTTACACTCATTCTGCACATCTTTCTTCAACTCTCTGAATTGATAGAGCACATCTGTGCTACTTGAGAACAAAAATGTATGAAGTCATAGTCCCCTAAATAGCTTGAAGGATGAAAATGCTGAAGACAGCCTTCTTTTCATCTCCTGTGGGTCTCTTGTACAAGATTCTGGAATCTTGGCTTTGATTCTTCATGCAGAGTCTTCACAATATCCACATCTGGGCTATGAATGTTGCTGAGAACAGATCTGCTTTAGATCTTCATGGCTAATAATAACTTCAAGAAACAAATGCTTCTAGCAGAAGAATGTTTGTGTGGTCTCTAACACAGACCAAGTTAAGACAAAAAGGAGAATCCCATAGTATCCAAATAGCCTTGAACTGGTATCAGATGCCAGAGTTGTTCAAGCAATTTTCTCTCAATTGACAAAGAACTTATTTCTTAACTTCTTCATAAATCCTTTCTGTCACAGTGAAAATTTGTATCTAATCTTTCTTTTGTGCTATCTTTATATCCTCACAGATAATCTGCATTGTATTCAACACTCTCTATTTTAAAAAGGGCATTTTGCAAAGCTTATTGTTTCCATTGTTTCCTTTCTGTAATAATATGGTAGGTCCTTTTCACTAGCATACATTTTTAATCATATTTTTTTAGTAGCAGGATGTTACTTATTTAAATAGTACTGTTCAGTGTTACTTGATAACTGGTAAAACATGAATCTGTTTTTAAGTTTTAATTACTTTTAGTACACCTGCATCTTGTAAAAATACCAGCAATAGCCTAAATATGACTATTTCAGGCACAGGAAAACCTCATAATTTAAATACTTGAGTAAACATATCATACACATTTCAGGTGGGAGGAAGAGAAAATTGATGGTTGGACATTTTTATTTTTAAATGTCATGTGGGTTGTGCTTAGTTGTGAAATAGTGAGTAAAAATGAGAGGAGGAAAAGAGATTGGCAATGTTTCCTCATTCTTCTAAGAGGAAGCAGCATCTAACAGCTGACCCAGGAACGTATGCCAAGAGATGACATGAGCATCTTGGATTCAAGTGAATGTTGCTGTGGTCCTTGCATTGTCTGAGGGGATAGGGTGAGGCTGGGAGGAGGAATTCAGGATTTCCAGTGTTTGAAAAGAAGAGGAAACGAGTCAAGTGAACTTTCTGATGAAAGGTGGTGGAAGTCAGTGTGACAACAAGCTCACTGCAGGTCGCAACATTGACTTGCCTTGAGTGTGAACTTGGTTCTGGGTGCCCGAAATAAGAAAGGAAATTGTAGTTGGGTTGGAATGTTTTACACTGCTACTGGGTTTTTTTGGGGGTGGAGGGGAGGTGGTGGTGTTTGGAGTTTTTTTAAATTGCAAGACAGGAAACACTGGAATAAGCAATGCCTTCAACAATCTAGGGTGTTTTGCATCGCGCAGTCCCATCTGCACTGAAAACAGATGAGTTCAGTAGTACATTCATAGCTTCGAATTCATTCAGGTTTGTTCAAGCTTTAAAATCCCATGCATCACTACAGGCTTGGGGAAGAGGAGCTTGAGAGCTGCTTACCAGAATGGGACCTGGGAGTGCTGATTTACAGCTGTCTGGGTGTGAGCCAGCAGTGTGCCAAGGTGGCCAAGAAGGCCAGTGGCATCCTGGTTTGTATCAGAAATAGAGTGACCAGCAGGAGCACGGAAGTGATTGTCCCCCTGTACTCGGCACTGGTGAGGCTGCACCTCAAATCCTGTGCTCAGTTTTGGGCTCCTCAATTCAGGAAGGACATTGAGGTGCTGGAGCAAGTCCAGAGAAGGGCAGAGGAGTTGGTGAAGAGTTCGGAAAACATGTCTTGTGAGGAGCAGCTGAGGGAGCTGGAGGTGTTTAGTCTGGAGAAGAGGAAGCTCAGGGGGTTCCTTATTGTCCTCTACAACTCCTGAAAGGAGGTTATGGTGAGGCTGGGGGTCGATCTCTTCTGCCATGTCTCAAATGAAAGGAGGAGAGGAATGGCCTTAAGTTATGCCAGGGCATGGTCAGATTTGATATTAGAAAAGAATTTTTCACTGTAAAAGTGGTCAGGCATTACAATAAGTTGCTCAGGGAGGTGGTGGGATTACTGTCCCTGGAAGTGTTCAAGAGGCATCTGGATGTGGCACTTGGGATGGACTTAGGAATGATTATTGTGGTGCTGCATTGATGGTTGAACTAGATTATCTTGAAGGTCTCTTCCAACCTCCGCATTCTGTGAGAATCAAGTCTGGTTCAGTTGGTTCGCATGTGTTTTAAAAGAATTAGTAAGTAGAAGTAAAGATCTGAAATTCAAGCCTTAACCTGCCTTTTCCTGGATTAAGCACCAGCTGTTGCCAGTGGATGTGGTGTGCTGCATGTGTGATGTGGCCTTAATAATCAAGCCTTTGAGAGGACGCCTTGATGCTGCACCCTTGTTTGCTGGTGCCATTTTTAGAGATGATAGTCCATAAAGCAGCATGGATGCTTAGTCTGACACCCTGTATTTTACGTTTTGGAGGAAATTGCTGTAATATAGTCTCTGTGGAAGTAAAATGAAAATTTGTATCTTCATAATTAAGACTACACAAATTCTTTTGACTTTCTCATTCCTTACATCCACACAACAGTAAAAGTTCAAAACAATATCTTAAACAGGGAGACAGAAAGATGAGTTTAAAAGTTTCATATATACTTACATGGGGGTGAAAGAAGTAAGAGTTAGATATGGGAATGTAGTGGTAGCAGGTTTTTTAAAGACTTTATTCTGCCTCACTCATTTAATTACAGCAATATATTAAACTTCTTATTTGCAGTGAAGTAACCAGTAACAGGAATGTTTGTTATATTTTTTCCAGAGACAAGTCCCTGCAAAAAATTGTATTTGCTATGTTTGCACACCCATGTAGGTATAGTAGTTGTCTGCCTTTAGTTTTGGATACTTGTTGAACAACTGAAAAGGGTTTGTGAAGTCTCTGACACATTTGAAAAACAGAGCTAGAAATGGAGGCTGAGGTTCATGTCAGTCATACAGGACAGAGTGTATTTGTTATCAAACTGTATGACACAGGATCAGAATTTGGGGGATTACTTTGGAGGCTTCCCAGGCTTGTAAAAGGAATGTTTAATCTTTCCACTTCGATGTAACTTAAGTTAATTTTCAAGTTCCTCTGGTACTTGGGCTGTTCCCAGTCTCCCCCTCAATATTCTGTTGAATCTGAAATCCTTGATATTTCAGTAAAAAAAGCTTTAGTGTTTGAGGTAGTTGATTTTCAGTTGCTACTCTTCATATACGTTTTCTGAGAACTAAGATAATGCTGAGGTAGCACAGTGGTACAGTATTAAGAAGGGGGCAGGGAGAATTCGGGTGGAGTTGGGCTTTTGCTGTCTATTCATTTTCACATGTTGCGAACAGAAATGTTTTGGTTTCCTCTGCCAAGAAGCAGATTAGTTTATGTTGCTCCAATTGAGAAATTATGTTTTCCTTTTAAAGTACAGCATCATAAAGTTCTGGTTCACAGTCAGGAAAACTTTCTTCCAAAGTATTTTGAGTCTCTTTCCCACAGAAACAGAATGGGAATTGAGTAGATATTAAATCAAGCAGCATCTGAATACGTAATTAGTCACCTAAGCCTCAAATAGAAAGCCACTTGGAAGCTTACTTTTTCTTATTCCATTCTCAGGCCAAACAAGTGTCTAATAGCAGCATTAATACTGGAATGTGGAACTGTTTTTTCACTACCATAAAAAGGTATGCTTGATAGTCATTAATACAATTGTAACTATTCCAGTAGTAGTTTACAGAAAAAAAAAAAAGGACTTTTTTTTTACTGCCCAGTTAGTTAATCTGTGAAAGGAAAATAACTATTTTCAGAAACTGAAAAGTGAGGGTTCAAATAGGTCTCCTGTTTCATGGATTAATTACTCAATATCCCTTTAGTTCTGAGGGGTCATTTTATTTTCCTGTGACTATTTCCAAGAGGAAAATGAACTCCTGAGAAGGAAGTTATGGAGAAACAGTTTAACAATGGGATACATGGAATACATTAATCTAAACGTGAGTACATAAATGGCATGAAATGTGTTCTGGAAGATACCCCTGGGGTAAAGGTAACCTGCACTTGCTGGCAGAAAGCTGCATCCTGTTGATGTCAACCAACTGTAAGGAAATACTGCCGGCTTCTTAAAATAGGATTAAAATAGGCCGTATGGCTTCCATGCAAGTGTATTGTCCTGGAATTGCTGAGACTGATCATTTCGTGAAGAATCCAGGGAAAATCCTCGTCTATCTCCAAGAAACTCGATTTCTGTTCCCCCAAGTGCCCGTGTGTGCAGTTGCCAATGGGCTGATGCCAGCTGTCTGCAGCCTGACTTGTCTCCTCCTGGGAGGCTCTTAGCTGGTGAACCGGTTCCCAGTGCTTTTAAATATAGCAACACCATGAATAGTGAAACTGGAGAGAGAATAAACTCACAATATTTTAGCAGGAGTAAAGCCATGGTATCTAGCCATCTTGTTTGTTTCCTGCAGACTAGCAGGATTTGATTTACGTGGGTTAATGTATCCCAGTATTCTTTCTCACACTGAATTACTTGCTGAAGATAACTCTCTGCTCTGTAAGGGGTGGTGAGTGTGCCTGGTCCACATGCTTACAGCAGTTAATTTCATTACCTTTACTTACAGAAAGATATTAAAAAGGAGTTGCACTTGATTAAGGACATGGGTTTGGTAAAAATAACTATGGAGTGCCTGATTATAGATAAACAGACTTGGTGCCACGGCTTTATTGAAAGCCCAGTTTTGTCAAAATGATTTGCACTAGGTACCTGTCACTTCAGTGGGACAGGGAAAAAGGCTTAGAAAGCTGGATAGTTCTCATGTGATCACGTTATCATGGGTGTGTTTAAAACTAAAACAGAGAAAGCACCAGAATAAATAGCACTGGTGTTTATTGCAGAACCTTGTGTTCTGTTTGTGGTGCTAACACAGCAAGTAGTGTGAAATTGTTAGTAACAGGGGAGTGAGTATTTATGTAATTAGATGATTTCTACAATACAGTCCTTGTTCTTCTCCGACTATTACACTTGCTGCATGAGAATCTACCTTAGGCTGCAGTACGTGTTTTCATTTATGTATGTATGTATTTACTTATTTATTGCATCCAGCCATTAATTTTGAGACTGAAAGTTCTGTGTAGCCACACCTATGAATCATGTAGGTTATCTTGACCAGGTTTAGCAGATTGTTTCTCTGCATCAGTGACTTCAAAGTCTCCCTTATAGTACCTGTAAAATAGGAGCTTGCTTATCTTCTTCCTGGGGGAATCACCATTTTGGCTTCTGTGGTCTTCTACATTATGACTACAGCTTGTCATAAGATATGATGTTCCAAATATAGCCTGAAGAGATAAATGGCATCTCTTCAGAGATAAAATCAGTGGACTAAATGGGAAAATCCTGTCCAAATTCTATCCATTACACTTGCCATTTTCCCATGGACTCTGTTACAGGAACACTGCAATACTATTCACCATCTGGTGTTTTTCTGTAGCTGAAGTTTTGGCCCACTTACCAAAACATACAAGGTAGGATGGTAGAGGGAAAACTGAATTTCCTCCTGTTAATTCAGGATAGTTCTTTGCGTGGTGTTTTGTGGTTAAGATTTTTACTGCAGCTGAGGTTGGCATGTAAGGGAACATCAGGATGGAGTGGCTTTACTTGGCTGTAAACCTATGGTGTGATGCCCATTTTCCCTGCAATCCCCTAACTGCTGGGTTTCTTCTGTGCTCTGTGTTTCTCAGCCCTGGTGGGGATGCTGCTAGATTGGTGAAATCGGTATCTGCAGTGGTTACAAACATGCTGTAAATTCTCTTTATAAACATTTTGATCATGTTTTTGTTCTGGCCTTGATACTGTTGCCAAATACTATTATCATAATTGGTCAAAGGAGACGAGGGGCCCAGGCTCGTACCAGAAATAGCAGCTCTTGTTAATGTACAGTGGGTTTTGTGTCCATGGGTCTTGCTTCAGGGCTCTGGGAGGTGGCTGGTGGGTCACTTGCTTTTTTAATGTTTGTATCAGAACTGGTTTGAGGAAAAGCAGAATTCACTCCTGGTCTCTGCTCCAGAAAGCTGGTACTTGGTTATCTGATAAGGTTTTGAATCAGAGGAGGGCATTGGTGTGATTGCTCTCGATGCAGAAAAGAGGTACACTGGGAGTTTTAACTAATACATCCCTTTCTTTCAGTCACTTTTTTTCAGGTATGGTGTGTGTCTTCATTAAATCTTGCATGACTGCGGTGATGAGAGGAATGCATTCCTGGCATTAGATGTAGAATGCAAACTATTTGGGATGGTAAGTGACCATGGCTGGATGTCTGGTGCTGTGGCAGCAGCTTGGTCTCCCCTGTCCCAGGCCCTTGGGAAGGATGAAGCTGGGGAAGGGCTGTCTCTATTACTTCAACAAACAACAGCCAATAAGCCATCCTTGCAACAGGGCTGGAAAGATCTAAGAAGGATTAAAGTTCATAGTTTAAAAGCCACTTGAGGCTCCATTCTGCTCCAGTGTATAACACTCCACACAGTGCTGTATTTGTGTACCCAGTGGGTCAGTCTGTCTCACCCCAGTGTAAGAGGATTCACCCAAAATGCTTCTTTTCTTGTGCTTGTGGCTGACAGGAAGGCCAGGCTGAGGCTGTGTTTTAGATTTTGTTGTGAAGCTGCAGTTTGTGGTTGCTCTCAACTCCTCTCGAGGAGCTTGTTTCCAAAAAGAGCTGCTGCCTTTGTGTGCCCCAGTCAGGAGATTGTTTCCACCAAAACTGGAGTGTTATGGACAGTGCTGGAAGGTGGAGGAAGGTCATGGCCAGCCCTCCAAAAAAAGAAGGGTGCCAAGGAAAACTCCAAACTTCTGTGAAGAACTGGCAGCTGAGTGTGCAAGGCTCAATTGTGTGCTTTAACCTTACACTGGAGGAGCAGGCTGCTCTGGGATTTGGAGCTGCTTCTAGTTGTGCAGTGAAAGGCAGGAGAAAATGTCTCTTGTATTTGGCGACTCTCACCATGCACTGAAATGCACTTGAATTTGTTGGTCTGAAATAGTTCTGACTTATATGTTGCATTAGTGCCTTCACGTGACAGATGAGATGGAGCAACGGATTTCAATGCACCCCGAGTACTTCAGGGCACTTTCTAATAGTTTTCACTTCCCTCAGAGATCTTCCTTGTCTTTGTTTTCAAAACAAAACATTGAGAAATTGAGACACAGCCTTTTTCCTTCTTATTCTTGTTCCTTTCCTTCCCATACCCCAAAGGGTGGAAGCAGTGATGCTGCAGGCAGAGGCAAGGGTATTGCTTTGTGCCCATGTGTGAGAGTGTTGGGTGGTTTAACCCTTTGGAACCCACTGAGCATATCACCAAACAGCTGTTGCTTATTTATGTCCTACAACAGCTGCCCTCAGCCCGCCCTTCCACAGCACCAGCTGCTGGGGAAGCCATAGGGAAAAGCCTCTGTGCACCCACACATTCCTCTTCCTCTGACCCTCCTGCCTGTGGGTTGCTGGCTGTCTGTGAGGCTTTGTTGCAGGTTATTAAAAGAGCACTCAAGTTTGGTGTGCTTGGGAAGTGCACGAGCATTTCTGTTAAGTGGTCGCTTTAAAATTGAGGAGAAAATGCAAATGCTTTATCTGTTATACCCAGCTTTTCTGTGGGTGTTGAAAGGGTTTCATTTGCAGGCTACCATTCACATTAGTGGAAAAGTTGGTTTTCATGCTGTGTTTCATATCTGTTTGTCAGCTTCTTGCTGTTGTCGATGCTTTGCTCGCCCTTTAATTCCTGGAACCCTGTCTGCCCTGGGAACTTACAATTTATTTTCTTTAAGTTCCTTTTAGCCCTCGTCCATCCAAAATATTGCATTGTATTTTAACCAGATGGGAATTAAGTAGCTGAATCCACTTGGGGGGTTTCCAGTAGCTCTTGGTATTCCCCAGCTGTGTATTGAGATTGTGTGGCTTGGTTCCTGTGTCTGCAGGGAGTATCTGTGCATGTTAAGGACTGAGCAAGTACTTTCCCCTGCCGAGTCTTCTGACAAACTGGTGAGAGGAAGCCTGGTTTCAGTAAATCATGGGAGGATGACCCACCCTGGCAGAGCTTTGATGTGGTGGTACACTGGCACAAGGAAGCTATTGAACACTGAATTATGCCACTGCTGATTGGGATCAGTGAGCCGCCCCTTAATCCTCTGTTTTGGTCATGGGACAAAACCCAGCAGTAGAGATCTGTGTTTCTTCACTGCCATTTTAAAATAACCCAAGCGAAAGATTTGATGTGCAGATAGATCCCTTTGAGCTGTAAAAGCAGGGCTGCAACACAGCTGAGGAGTGACTTGTGCTCTCAGCAGGGCCATAGTCCTGTGACTAGTGTATGTTTGGGCTATTTTTAGTGTTCTTCCTTGAGTTGTTTGCCTGGTCCTCTCTGCACTTGGTTGGTGCTGTGAAGGTCACACGAAGGTATTAGGCAGTTGTAAAGAGTGCTGAGAGGGCCAGCTGGTCGGGGTGGCACTCCACCAGCAACGCTCCTGCTTTTGAGATAGAGGGGTCGAGGAGGGCTGAGAAGTACTGGCATGCTGCTTTCAAGATATCAAACCCAGCTTTCTTCACACCTCTAAGCTAGGGAATAGGTATGTGCCAGGAAACAAATCCAGGCATCAGAAAAGCAGGGACGTGGTCAGTTTGTCTGAAAGGATTAGGAAATAATGTACAGCCTGCAACCCAATAGTCAAGATCTCTTATCTCACATACTTGCCATTCAGCAGGGAGTAGCAGTACCATCCCTGTGGAGGGGAGATGATCTGCCATCACTGAATATACCAACGAAGGGAAATGTTAGGAGGCTCCACTTCCTGCATCAGTGCTGGACTCCCCTTTAATCAGGTTCCCTCAAGTGTTTGTTTTTCTGCTTCTTATCTTTCATCTTGTAAGTGTTAAAATTGCTGTTGGTGGAGAGCGAAATTAATCCATCCCAAGGACTGCTGCTGTCCTTATACAATGCTGCTGTTTAGGTGACTCTGGGAACTAAATTGTTTGGCAACATCTCATGAAACAATCTAAAACTTAGTGAGGGGACCAGGACTGAAGGAAAAATACACAGCTGAAGCCACCTAAGACCAACTGTGTCAAAGGAAAAACCTCTAGGAAAAGTGGGGAAAAAATGAATAAAATAAGTTGCAAAAATCACAGTTTATTTTCTTTATTTTTGTGTTACTGGAAGGAAATGATACTCATCAGTGCAAATAAGAATACAAATAATAATTTTTTTTTTCTGTGTATATTAGATATTGGATGAAATATGCTGGACTGCCTTCAAAGTACATATTTGCAAGAACCATGAGTGAGTTGTCTTGATTTACCTTGCAAAACAGTCATTGTCCTTGTGTCCTCCCACCTGGAATTGCCTCACACAAGGGACATTCAGCAGAAGCAGGCCTGAACTCCCAGCTATTCCCTCTGCTGCTCCTCCTTGTTTGGTCTTCTCTCTACCCATGTCCTCTTGAGGGTTGTGAGATGCTTTGCATTTTTTGGAAACTTCTGGCTGTGGCGTTGAGTCTGTGGTTTCCTGAGGAATGGTTGTGCAGGGTTTCTGAACAGCTGCTCAGGGCAGACCCGAGCACACACCAGCCTTAAAACTCTTTCCATTACACTATGGGTGTTTCCCCCAGAGGCAGGACAGCTATCTGTCTAATGGAATGACACGTTTTTCAGCACTGTCAGTCCTTAAATAACAAGTACATAAATTAATAGAGAGCAGGTGAATATTTCTTTAGAAGAAAGTTTAATGTCATGTAGCTGTTTGATGCATTGCCACTGGTGCAACTGCCTTGTCATAAAACCTGACATCATTTGTTCAGTTGTCTCTCAGAATTATCTGCTGCTTTTCAGGTTTGTTAATTATAAGTAATGTTACACATAGTCTGATATGAGCTAGAATTAAAACTTTCAGATTGACTGCATGGAAGGAAAGCACATTTCATTAGGAGACAGTGCAGCCTTCGTCAATGTACCCGCCTGTTGATTGACGAATAGCTGAAGGAATGACTTATGAGGGTTGCTCTGGCTCCAGCATTCAGTACAAATAGGTCTTTTTGAGTAGCATGGCACTGCCACAGGAGCCTTTCATCAAAAGACTTGAATGGGATTTCTCCTCTGTAGTCAGTGCCTTAATCCAGTGATGCAGATAGGAAACCACACAGCAGACTGAGGAGCTGCAGTGTTGTGTGGAGACTGATCTAGCTAAGCTGCTGTGCTTACCCAGTTGTGGAACATGAACCTGTGACCTTTGTCTGAACCCTGTTTCTCCCAGTGAAGCTTTTTATCCCAAATCCAAAAAAACAACAATGAAAGCTCCACACCTTTTTCCCAGTGTAAAAAACAGTTTGGAATAATGGTGTGAATCAGCTTTTCATGTCCCCAAAATGCTGTCAGTTGGATAGGAAAAATTGGGTTAGAAAATCAGATGTCCAGTAAATTGATCCCTTGACAGAAGCAGGAGCTCTTGGCAGCGTGTGCAGTGATAGCTGCTGGCAGCAGCTGAGGGTGAATGCAGATAAACCTCTCCTACTGTAGCTTGCTGCAGCATCTGTGCTGTAGGGCATAAATGCAACAGTGTGGAATGTGGGCTGCCTGGAGTTCACGTGGTTGTCTGTCTGAGAGAGATTCCATGGAACAGGGAGGTGTAACGTTTTCTTCCTCTCTCTTCTACTCATTAAACCGCAAACCTTGAAGAGGTCTGAGAAAATCCAGAAGGGGGAATTTTGATCATTGAGCTGCCCCTGTTGGAAAAATCTGTGTTGAGCAGATAGCTTTCCATATATCGGGGGGCCTTTGTCCTGCTGCTTCCCCCCCAGAGTGCAAACATCATGTAGATGCATCACTATAAATTGGAAGTCTTTTTCATCCCATTGAGCTCAGTGTTCTTCCAGTACTGTTCATGTCCTTGGCCTTCAGCTTGCTTTATCTGGATGGCTTGCCTTTTCATATGGTGATGCTCTATTGGATGTTATTTTCCAGAAAATAAGTATCAAATGCTCTCCCCTATCTTTAAGTAGGTCAGCCGTTAATCTAATTGATTAACTTGGTAGCTAGTCAATTAAATTGATTTACTCATAGAAGGGGGGCGTATTTGCTCACTGTATTGGTGTAACTTGCTGTGCAGTTTTGTGTAGAGGATTTGTGAAAAATTTTGCTGGACAGAACCTCAAGGGGAAAACTCGAAGTTGCCAAAACCTAATAGGGAAGGTATTGCAAAAAGCAGCTGAACGTTGATCTGTCTTTTAAAAACAAGTTCAAAGATGTTTTTGCCAGGAATTTCCAGGCCGTTAGCTCACAGTCACCTTCATAGAATGGTGAGGGTCTTACAAGGCAGTACTTTCCTGGAAACTAAAGCATGAAATGCCCCTGTTTTGACAGAGGAGTCACTGAGAGATAATATTTGAAAGATTAGTTCCTTTGGGGAGTTCAGCAGCCACTGCACTTTCATACTGGAAGCCTGAAGTAGCTCTAACAGCTTGTTTGTGTTGTTGAGGAATGCACAGTGTATTACAGACTGCCATTCAAAAGCTTCCATGAATTATCCATGGAAAAGTGCCCTCAGATAGGAGCCCCTTGATGATTGGTTAATATAATTAATATAAACATCTTGCTGCAACTTTACATTTTGGTTTACCAACTTCTCGATTTGAGAAGAGTCTTGGGACTGCCTAGATTTCAATTACCTCCCTGATGCTGGAGGTGGGGTTTTAACTTGATGTTAATTACATTCCTCCAGGGAAATGCAGACAGCAAGCAGTGGTTAAGGTTGTGCAGACAGCACAGCTCACACCAAACATCTGAACACAAAGCGAATCTGCATTTAAGGAGTTAAAAGTGGTGTGCTGCTACTTGCTTGCTATTTTAGAGAGTCCTTTTTTTTTAAGGTGGCCTTGGTGGGATGTTGCAAATGCAGAGTTTTACTGGCTTGTATTCAAGTCATATATTCCATGTTTTTCCATTTTTTGTATGAATCCTATGAAATATCTGATATTTAGATGAAATATCTAAAAGAATTCCAGTACAGGAGAACCTGAAAACATGAACTGAATGTGCTGTAAACACTGGAAAACTAAAAGATAGCTCAGTTTCTTAAATTGTAGTACCTTTTTACCACTGACATGGGCTGTGCTGCAGTCATGGTAGGAAAGTAAGCCTTTGCTATAAAAATCATGGAATTAAGCAAGACTGAGCCTTCAGCTCTGCTTTCTCTTTGGGCAGATGCAGCACTCAGAAGTTGCCATGGAATGAATCCCTTAGGAAACATCTGAGGCATTGCTGTCTAGAAAGAATTGTGTTGGCTTTGGAGAAAGACCAGGTAGAAGATGGAAGGGAATTTGAGGACAGAACAGACAGAGCCTTTTCATCTAATAAGCAGAGGCAGCAGCTTCAGTCAGACCCATGGTCAGAGATCAAACTGCAAGGGTTGACTTGCACTCTGTAGCATTCCCAGTCTCACAGTGTTCATTTGTCCAACATATCCCAATGTTCTATTTAGTGATGCTGTGAATTGCTGCTGTTTTCTGTTCTTGGGAAAGAAGTGATGCTGGAGTGGTGACCTGGAGGATACAAACATTCTTGGTACTGCTGTGGGGGGGTGGCACAGAGGGATGGATGCACAGAGGCTGCTCTTTCATAGTGGGGAGCCTGTGAGGGTGGAAAAAGAGAGGCAAGCAGTGCCTGGCAGTTTGGAGTTAATTTAAAGAGTGCTTGATTTTTATTTTTATTTTGTCTGACAGCACAGCCTCCTCCCACTTTTGCTACACAATTTCACAATTAGAAATATTTCAGAGCTGGCTTTTACGTGCACTTCTGGAGTTTCTGGAGGCAGATGTACTGAATTCTGTTGCTGTTTCTTGCTTTAGCATGGCCTATTGTCCTTCATGCTGGGTAGGTCTTCAGTATTCAGAAAATGGGGAATTGGAGGAAGACTCAGCTCTCTTTATATGAACAGTGAAGCATACACCCTTCTGAGAAAAATCCTTGGAATACCTGTGGGTATTCATACCTTTTAGTGGATGGAGCAAATTAGCTTAGAGTGCTGACTTGATGGCTGTATTTTAAAAGGAGAAATTGAGTTGGTGTTACTGTGACATGTTTTCATGCAAAGCTTTCATTTGCAAAGCTCTTTCTCACTTTATCAGCTGGACCAGATCTTACTAAAACCCAAACAGTAGCCAGGATTGACTATTAGCTTAATAGTTTAATACCAGCTTCTCCATAAAGTAGAAGCAGCAGGTTGTTTAAAACATGTAGATAAGATTGGTCTGCTGTTTTCCAGTGAGATGATGTAAAGACATTATTATGATTATTATTACTACTACTCCTCCTCTCAAATACAGGAGATGCACCTGGTGCAGGACATTTTTGTGTGTGTATTCCTCTTTGTTCCTGAACTCCTATTGCAAAGTATACTCTAAAGAGATTTTTAGTCTTTACTTCCAAACTTGATATTAACACCAGAGTATTTCTCCTGACTCTTTTGCAATTGTATTCTTAATGTAAATGTTCCACTACAAGTCGTTTAGCCTCAGGTTCAAAATGAAAATATTCTTCTATGAGAAACTTCATATTCCTTCTGCAACAGGGCTGCAGCATAAAACAGAAAATAAAATTAATGCTAGGTAGGCAGCCCATCCCTGGTTTTTGGTTATCAAAGCTAGTAGTTGCAGAAAGTAAATTATTTAAGAGTTTTAATTCACTGTTTCTGCAAGGGTATTACTTATAATTTAAGGTGCTGGGGATTTTTTGTTGGTGTAAGAACAGATTACTATGTAATATATCTCCTGCATTATGGAAAAACTAGACTTTGTTAGGAGTACAGGTAGATGTTTATGAACACTTGGGGCTATTTGCTTTAAAACTCCAAAAGGATCCTTAAATATTTAGGGCAGCCTGTTTCCTGAGACAGTAAAATCCTTAGGTGCCTTTTGTAGGAAGTGAGGAAAAGGGCAATATTGACATACAGGGAGGAGACAGATGCTCATCTGCTGGAACTTCAGCACTGCAGAAAAAGTACCATTAACAATCTGTTGTAAACTCTGGTGTTCAAAGGGCAGCAATAACAGTCACACTCAGCACTGAAACTCAAGCAAGTCTTCCTACAAATCTGTCCCCTTGGTTAGTTGCTGTTAATTGGTTTGGTAATTGTTGTGACAGCTTTCTGTGGGAGCAGAAAGCCACTGCATTCTGGAAACAGCTTAGTAAGTTCTTGCCATTTTAACTCGCTGGCTTTAATATTACCAGTTCTCAAAGAGAGGGTGAGGAAAATAGATTTTGGTGTGACTGTGAGGATGGAGACAAGTATGTGAATTTTATTGATGCAAATGGCAGTTGTTACACTCTGCATAGGCAGGTTCAAAATACACAGGCCATTTAAAAAGTAATTCTTAACATTTGCAGAAATAAAGATTTTTTTTTTTGTATGTGTGTGTGTGTCAGAGAGAGAGAGAGAGAGCAACCATGGAAAACTGCAGCACCCTTGGAGGAAGGAAACAGATGGCAGGAAGAGCTTCCAGATATTTGACAGGCTGCAACAGACTTAAATGCAGGCAGTGATAAATGGGCAAGAGGCTGGGTTTTGCTGTAGCTATTGTTTAGTCATGTTAAAATGCCTCATGTGCTGTACCAAAGTTTTATGTCCTCTCTGCTTTGGTGGTCCTTATGTAGCTGCTGTGGCCACAGGGGTGCTATGAATAGGAATGAAGATCCAAGCACTTCTATGAAAAATGAAGTTTCTACATATGACTAATAGCAGCACTTAATGTTGAGTAACAGCAAGGGAGAAGTGAAACTGAATTTAATTCCTGCATCTGGGTTATTCCAGGTTGTCTGGCAAAAATTGCCATGTGAGACTGGTAATTAAAAAAATAAAAAGTTTTTGCATGCAGTTGAATAATTCATTTCTCCACTTTATGGAGGTGCAAAGGTATGGATGCTGGGATTTCCTGTCTTGGGAGCTTTATCAGGTATCAGGTATCAGCTTTATCAGAAATGTGGCTTTGATAGGAGTTTATATCTCACTCAGACTGCTGGGAACACTGGAGAGCAGCCTGCTGTGCCTGTCCTGTAAACTCAGTGCCCAATTTCATGTAATAGGTAATAGACTAAGGTATACTGAGGAAATCCTGTGGCTTTGATAGGAGCTGCGAACCTGAGCAACTAAACGAAACATCTCCTCCTTTTAGATATGGGTAGAGCACAGCTGATTTTCCTTCCCAGGACCAGCCTACCATTGTGCAAGAAGACAACTGCTGCAACGTGAGGATAAAACTGTCAAGTCTCAGCATGAGAGTAAAACTCCACAGGGTTCTTGGGCATGTGACTTCTCATTGCTTAAAGCCTTAATACTTAACAGAGGTTTCTTCCTAGGAGTTTTGCAGAGTGGTTTTATAGAGCAGTTTAGCCTTTTTACCCTGGGTGCTGTTTTCTCTTTCACTAAACCATCCTGTGGCCTGTCAGACCTTCTGTATAACTTTATTTCAGCCATGAAATAAAGTGTAATGTTTCTCAAACTCAGCTGGAGAAGGAGCTGCTTTATTTCCAGGCAAGGCAGAGTGTGAGCAGGGAGCTGTGCAAGCTGTGTACGTGACCAAGGACAGCTAAGTAAGCAGGTACTTCACATGAGCAAGCAGTTGAAGGAATGCAGACTGGAACAGATGACTTTGGGGTAATCTGACAACAGGCAAAGCAATTAAGTTGAAAAGTATCTGCCTGGGCTCAGGAGCCTGTGTCATCTTTTGGTCCTGGTTTTCACTGCTGTCTGGGTAGCTTCTCAATAGCTGTGCAGTGCTGCCTGAAGTGATTGGTTTCACATCCACTATTTAACGGTGTGGAACCAAAGCTTCTCAGCCTGTACCATTTGGGCTGAGGCAAAGCCAGAGTATGCACAGATGGGACTCTACACTTCAAGTTCTGAAAGGTAATTGTAGAAAATATGGCCAGAAGGAACTTAAAGCCAGTCTGGCATGTACTGACTATTAGAAGGAAAACATCTGAATGAGGTGCTGCTTGTTCCATGCAGAGTACTCAGACCCCACTCAGCACAGGCAATGATGTAGAACATTCCCATAGGGAATGTCTCTGAAACAACCCAGTGGTGGATCACTTAGGGCTGTAAGTGCTTCAAATAGTTAAGTGTGAGTATGATGGCCTCCTCTGAGCAGGTACAAAAAGCCCTAAGGAATTACTCCTCTTTTGCAAAGTCTCAGTCAAAGAAGAAAGTTAAATAGCTGTGTCCTCACTTGACTTGATGTAGTATTAGACTGGACTGTAGGAAGAATCTGATGGAGCAACTGTGACGATCCCAAGCATCTGCCACAGAGATAAGTTACTATTTATCATGTGAATGAAAAGGTCATGCAACAAGATTTGGATATTTGTGATCTGCATTATTGCTTGCTCCTTTATTTGCAGAGGCCAAATTTAGTGTTAGCCTGAAGTGATTATGTCTTGTAGCAAAATAACTTCAAAAAATTGGTGCTGTATTCAGCATGCTCTTAAAGCAGCCTTTTCTGGTCATGGGTTACTTCAGCCTGAACTCTCTGTTCAGATAAGAGAATTTTAGTTTTAGTTTGGAACTTGAATGACAGTGCTTAAGATTGAGTTGCATTTGTTATGGGTGTTGTAATTTTAATGGCTCATGTTAGGTACCTCAAAGGGCTCTCTGCAAGAGGGTTCTGTTCTGTCCGTGCAGTGTCTGCATGGGCAAATGGAGATGCTTTTTAAGTGTGTGGCAGCAGTTCACCTGGAGCTGCCTTTTGTTTGGAGGAAATACTAACAAGGATGCTCGGATTGCTTTTTTATTAATTTCTTGATAGTTGGATTACTCTTTTGTTAATGTCTTGGTAGCTAAAATTTTGCTTCAGTATCTCAAACAAGGGAAAAAAGTAATTGGCTATTGTGAAATAAGGTCTAAGTATATTGCGTTATCTTCAGTCCAGTCTTTTGCTGGCCTGGAATAGCAAAAGAGGTAGAGGTGTCTGTCAGTTTTCCTTCACGGGCAATGAAGATCAAAAATAATGTATTTAGTTACACCAGGATTATGGCTAATCCTATAGATCACCTCAGTGGAAGTCTCTATCATTGAAGTTGCACATCCAGGTTTTTGCCTCCAAGGCTGTCCACTCGTGGAGTCTGTAATCTCCCGGCATAGTATTTACTAGGAAAATCTGCCTCTGGGAGCTGCCAGACTGCCTTGTGGAAACAATTAAATAACTACCAGAAGAGATTTGGTAAGTGTCTACCTAGTGAGTCACTGGGCAGAGGGAGTGCAGCACTCTGCATCATCCTCCCCAGCCTTGCCAGGTGCTTCACTGCTTACCTGAGGGTACAGACACCTAATTTTTCAGAAGTGAAACAACTCCTTTGTGATCCAGGCACAAAACTGCTGTCACTTATGCCAAAATGGAATTCTTGCCTGCTTTTGTTTTGTCTCCTTTGGTGTTTGTATTGGTTTGGAATTTTCATACTTTGTGTCCAGTGTCAGTATTTGTTTCTGGGAAGAACATTTTGCTTAAACTTTAATTTCTGCAATGTATTTGTTTAAACTTGCTGGCAACTTTGAAATGCTGCAGTCTGCTCTGTATGCTGGTATCAGTGTTGCTATTAGTGACTGACTTCAAAGAAACAAGCAGCAATTACACAGGGAATGTTTTTTATTAAATAGTTGGGAGCATTTTCAGTTGTAATAATATTTGGGAATATTTTTGAGCTAGTTTTTAATAAATGTAAGGTTACCTTGGCTGGTATGGTACAGTGCTGAACCTAGTGAAAGCTTTTATTTCTGCCATAGACAAACAGTGTATAGGTGCAAACAGACCACATATATAATACATATAACCATGGCAATAGGATTGATACGATAGGCAACTACTGACTAATTAAGCACAGAAAAAGCTGGGAGGACAGACAGATGTGTGTTTGTACGTGACAGGTTGAACAGTGAATTCATTAGCAAACAATCATGGTGGTGGATGTTGGGGCTTACAGGTGAGCAGTGACATCTGGAGGGGTTGACCAACCTGAGACCTGAGCTGACACTTCAATGGCAGAGTGTGGTCAGTCTGTCAAGGTCGAAATAGGATGAGTGGTGAAAGGGATGAAGAAGTTGAAAACCAGAATGAAAGCAATGATTTTAAGAGTTGTTGATAATGCTAGACTAGGGGAAGGAACAAAGCAACAGGACATATAAACAGGACAAATAAAGAGATATTAGCATTACCAAAACCCAGACTTAGTTTTGAGCTTCAGTGCTAGGATAGATGGGAAAAGCCATCTTTGCTGCTTTCAGAATGAATCCACTAGCACAGCCTGGATGTAACAATCTGGAGAAAGAGTTAAGAAGAAAGCAGCCCCCCATGTCGGTCCAGTGTATGTGTCTCCTGTGATCAGGAAATGGGGCTAGAATGGGCTTTGAGTCACCCTGTTTTCCAGCACTGTTTCACTTACAGCAGTGAAGTGATCCAGGGTATTAAAGACAGGGAACAAGACTGAAAAGGAGAGCTAATTTGAGTCATACAGGTCAAGTTGTTTACGTTTATGTTGGAGAATGCTGAAAACACAGATATTTTTCCTCATGGGTTGAGGATGCTTTACTCCAGCTGATCACAATATAAAAGTAGTTCAGTGGGTGTTTGGCCCTCCAGGAGGAAGCTGAACAGAGTGCAGTGAGCAAAAAGCCTGCAGGATGGGACTCTGGATGACTCCTGTAAAAAGCTGGAGGGGGGAAGATGAGGATAAAAATGGGAAAAGGCTAAACCACAAGTAACAAACGAATGGACAATTAAAAGCATGAGGATGACTGCTTATGCTGAAGACAGCTGGCAGGCTGAGGAAGAGAAAATGGGTTGCTGAATGTTGTCCAGAGAAGGTAATTATTTCTGGCTTTGAGTTCTGGCTCAGATTCATATAATATTTAAGGAATATATCTGTATTTTTTGTGATGAGCAGCCTGAAAGCAAATGCTGGAAATTGGCCATCTGTGAAGAAACTTCTTTGCTGTGGATGAATACCATGAAAGTAAGTGGGACTGAAGCAAAGTCCATTAACAAATTCCTTTATTGATGGGAGTGAGAGGTGAATGCTGTGGACCAGTTGAAATACCCAGTTAAAAAAAGTGCTTAACTGTTAAATTCCTTTTCAAAAAAATTAAGTAGCATATGCAGATTTTTCAATACCAAAATCAGTGTTCAAATTGAAAAAAAGTGTTGGAGGAAGGCAGTACAGGCTGTATTTCAAAAGTTAGGGTTAAAGTGCAAGCAAAAGATTGATCATAATTCATGTTGGATTGGCCAACTATTATAGTAAATTGGGATAGTTGACCTTGTTGTGAGTATTTAATTTTGTGGTTTTGCCTTCATCTAGGCTTATTCTGTGATCCCATCTGTAGTCCTGAGTAGGTATGTTAACTTATGCGTCTATTCAAAGAGCATGAGTATTTTGAGGAGATTTTTGAAAATAGTGTGTCTTTGTTATCTTATCTGATCTCTTACTCAATTCAGACTGAGAATTTCACATCAGAATTCCTCTAATGAGATCTTTCTGGGTTTTGTGCCCAAAACTTCGTGCAGGCTGTTCAGATCTGCGATTTGGAAGCCTGAGTGGTGATGAATTTATTGCTTTCCTCGGTACACTGGTTAATCTAGCCCAGCTTTCTTCTGCTAAATAGACTTGAGAAAGCAGGAATTTGTAAAACAGACTCAAATGCTCACTTACACTATTATTTGGGAAGAACACCCTCTCACTGGCTATTCGAACAAATTCAGATGAGGAGAGTTGGATGGCTGTCCTCAGCCTGCGATGGAGACACACCTAGTCACGTGCCATGGCACCTTCATTCAGGAGAACCCAGAGCCAAATGGGTTTCCTGTGGAATGGGGCTGCAGGCAGAGGCAGGCACAGTACCTGGGTTAGGCTGTTGTACCTGCAGGTCTGAAAACAGGCTCTGCTGTACAGGGAGCTGAGGGCTGCCAGCCTTGCAGTGCAGCAATCTGAAACACCCCTCTGGTGGGCTGTGGTTGGGTAGGTGCTGCTCTGATCATGACCCTTAATGTCTAGAGATAATTTTGGCTCAGCTGTTATAATTAGAAACAACTTCAGACTCTGTAGGCAATGATTTAATTTTTACTTTTCTATATTATTAACTGTATGCAGGAGGCAGTTTTTAGCCCTACTTCACTGCTTCCAAATAAAAACCTACATGCTTTAGATTGCATCATGTGTACAACCTGAATAACCGGTTATAGGATTGTGCTCATCCTACATGGTGACAATTCCAAATCTTTAATATTACCATGGAAAATGGTCCCTGGGGACTATTCAGGATGGTTGAATATGCAGTAAGTTTGCAGTTTGTTGAAAATACCTGACAGCAGTGTCTCATATGTAAGTGTATATGTGTTTGTGGTGGGTTTCTGTGGCTCACTCTTCAGGATATGGTTTTCTTCTGCTAACCTGAAACACAATTTCTGAAACATAACTCCCCCACCCCAGAAAAAGACTTATTTTCTGGGGGGGTATGACTGTCACTTAATTTGATTTTGTGTATTAANGTTTCTGAAACATAAGTCTTTTTCTGGGGTGGGGAAGTTATTTTCTGGGGGGTATGACTGTAACTTAATTTGATTTTGTGTATTAAACAGACTTTGTTTCCATTTTGAAGTGTGAGGGTTGTATAGATATATATAACCTTGTCTAGGGAAAAGTCAGTAGCTGTATGTATGCATGGAGTTTCTTAGAACAGCAAGAATAAATCTGTGGTACTTGCAGGGTAGATTCTGATTGTGCTTGAAAACCCGTCTAAATCATTTATCTTTGAAGATTCCATATATTAAATTTGAAGGCATTGCAAGCTACCCAGGAGAGCATAGCATAGAGGGTATAAAGCCTTTCACTGGAGGCTGCTGGCTTTTGTCTTTGAGCATGGGAAAGATGTCATTTGAAGACTTCACCAAGAGGATGAGTGTCAGCATCAAGGGGGGGACATTCAAAGAGCCACTGAAGATAAGCCGCCCCCCTCATCTGCAATTACCATTCCACGTTACAATGGAAGAAACCTGGGTGGGAGAACTTTCTAGCGTAGCTGTGTGGCATGTGAAGAGAGGGGTTTCCTCTGCAAAGTTGTTTGTCTGGGTCCCATCTCATGTGTCTTAAATTCTGTGTTGAAAGTCATCTTCATGTGAAGAAATCTCTTGTTGCTCTGTAGCTTCAGGCTGGATTTTAAACATTGATTTTTCCATTTACGCACCTGATTTAAATGTGTTGCATTGTATTTAGAAACAGTTAGCATGTTATTGGTTGTAGAGGATGGCAGGTACTGTAGTTGGGAACTGTGTAACAGGAACCAAGTCTTCCCACACTGGGGGAACTCTCTGGCATCTGAAGAGGTCTGGATCCACATTGTGTGGCATGGATCTGGCTCAAGTAGAGAAGGTTAGTTTGCTTCTAATCTTTGCCCTGATTTCCGGTGCTGCTGCAGCCAGGATCCCACACAGAACTGGGGGATGGGTTTTGTGTGTACTTGTTAACTTCACTGCACAGTCAGCTACCTGAAAGGAAAAGATAATTAAAGAAAATAAACAGGATGGGTAGGGAGTGGAGGAGACCTTTGGTTTCTCTGTGGCACTGGTATTGACAATTTTCAGATTGTTTAGGCCTTGTCAAAAAATGTTTTGTTCTGCCTTTGTTTTATGTTGGATCCCGTGTGCTTGGTTAGCTTCTTTTCAAATTTAAAAAAAAAAATTCCATACATGGATTGAAAGCTTTATCTGTTTATCTCCTCATTAAAAAGACTGTCTATGAAATGTGCTGACAGAGCTTTTAGTCTCTTGCTTTCTATTCTCATCACATTTTCCACTGAAAGCCTCCTCTCTGCTATTTCTGTTCAATAGTAAAAGGGGAGTTCTGATGGTAGAAGCTCAGGACACTGTTCCTGGCTCCTCACAGGCTGTGTCCATTGCTGTGGATGGGAAACCTCAAATGTGCAGTTCAGGCTGAAAGGAGACCAGGTTGGCACATGGGGTTAGTCCACTGAAAAGCGATTTTCACAGCCTGGAAGTCCAAATACCAAGCATGGTGGGAAACACATCACACGTTGTCTTCCAGTTAGATATTAAAGCAAGAGGCCACACTTTGAGAACTGCATGTGGAGCGAGGTGCCAAAGGTGGGGAGGGAGAGCCTCAGTGGTACCTGAGCTTCTCAGTTATGGTGTCAGGGTCTCTGGAGCCACTGTAAGAAATTGCTGGACAGTTTTCTTGGGGAAAATAGGTACAGCAAGCATTATACAATTTGAACTACTTAGAGGTTGCTGGGTCTTCTTGCAACCAGAGCAAGTTTTGGTTACAGAAGAAATCGTAAAGAGTAACTTTAGGTGTAAGCTGTGTTTTTGGTAATGTAATTGAAATTATACCAATAGCAAGTGATCAAATGGTGACTGTTTTACCCTAGAAGTGATAATGTGAGGTCTGGACTTCAGTCACTGGACTGGAGATTTCCAGCCTTTGCTGATCTCCACCAGTGACATGGATCATCCATCACTGTTTGCTCTGCTGTAACTTTAACTTCGGTTGCACCTGAGCACTTTTGGAGAGCTTGATGATTTGTAATTAAAATAATACAAATTTGTATTCATGTGTTTATAATCCAAGTGTCTATATTTGTTTCCCTTTGCAGATAAGAAAACTAGATTAAACCAAATAAAATACTGTGTATTTCACTCCCATGCAGTAGTGTCCCTCATTCTCCACTGTGACAAAAGAACTTAAACAAAAAGAAAAAAAAAACCAGAAAAAACCTTTCATTGTAATAAAGAAAAATGCAAAAGTGGTGCAGAATATGTATCACCGTGCTCATGTGTCAAGTCCTGGAAAAGACACAGCCTGTGGAGTGAAAGTGTGGTCATGGATGAGCAGAGTAAACACATTGTTCTGGTTTTTGCACCACTTTTACCTGCTCATCCCTTGTACAAAAAAAAAATCCAATGCAGCAACATGAACTTTATGACGTCTGATATGTAGAGCAGACAGCTGCAGGCTCAATTAATTCCCCCCCTCTGATTTTTTTGATAGTGTTTTTTTTTCCCCAGAAGGCTGTAGTGACTTCTAAACCCTTGTGGGTGAGTGATGTTTATGGCTTGTTGACTTTGATTGGAGCAAAGTGCAGAGTCCTGTTCACAATGAGAGGGAGTTTGCATGTGTAAGTCTTCACTGGATGTCTTTTTTGGGTGGGTGGCCTGAGCTGCTGAGTACTTGCCCAGGGTGCTTCCCCAGAGCTTCACTGGCATCCGTCTCACCCAAAGCAAATAAAATTTTGGGTGCTGGGTGTGGTTGGCTGAGCCTACCTGGAGTCAAAGTTGGCCCTGGGAGGCGAAAGCAAGGGGCTGGCTGTGGAAGCAGAGGGGAAAACAAAGGATGTCAGGCTGATGTGCAGGTGCTCATGCAGCCCCTTTGAGCCACATGTACTGTGAACACTCCGAGGAAAAGCTGCAGGGTCCTTTTTTCCCTTCCACCCACCTCTCCAGTGAGCAGGAGCAGCTCCTCAGTGCTCTCTGCCAGTGCACACACCTGTAATTTAGACACGTTGTCTGTGACAGCCTGATGTGCCTGGTGGTGTCTGGCACTCGGATGGCACAGTACCTGCAGGTGGGAGTGAGGTGTAGATGAGGAGCAGAGCCATGTGCAGAGCTGCGGGGCCCTCAGTGGCTTCCTAATAAATGTGGGAAAAGGGACAAAGCATGGCACAGTGTCTGGTGTCTTTGTTGAGAGAAGGAATGGGAAACCATCAGTTTTTGTCCATCTGTCTGCCTTAGAAAGTGCATTTCTTGAACATGTTTCATCCACATCCACACCAGTGGATCCATATATTGTTTTTGCAGTCAAGAGGATTGTGTTGTTTTGTTTGGTTTCTTTGGGGTTTTTTAAACAATAAAAAGTGATTAAAGAATGAGCTGTGCTAGGCTGACAGACTGATTGCTTTATTTTTTAGTTAATAGAAAAGATTTTATCAAAAGCACTATGTCCCCTTCCTCAGCAGTAAAGGAGCGTGATGCTGGACACATGCCTGCTTTATGGTACCTTTTTTTTAAGCTTCTGGCATCTGACAATAGGTGACTATGGGATATTCTAATGAGGCTGAAGTTATTAAAAAAAAGAATTCTATTACATTTCAGGGATGTTTGGGCTTCATGCTTCGATAGTGCTAATTAGATACGTGACCCATTTTCATTCTGCTTTAGCTCCTGGGGATGGTGGATCCTCATTATAAATAGAAGGATAGAGAATGCCCATGTTCCTTACTCTAAATAGCTTCTTCAAAACATGCAGAAAGGGCTTTAGGGTGTTTTCTGTGTGGACACTGGATTATGTTTTCCTTTTTATTTAAGTGAGGAAGTTGGATGGAGGGAGAGTTCTCTATGCAGAAATAAATAATTGAACATTTTTTCCCTACATTTGGAAAATGTAGTGACAAATCAAGGTCCTCCTGGAGTTTGTTTGCCTTGTTTTTATTGACAAGGGAATAAACTTGTTAAAAAACAAACGTTTTTTAAGAATAAAAGTGCTTTTAATGTTGCAATAGCTTCCCATTAACTGGCATTTTTAGCTAATAGACTCTGTGCAGCTCATGTGTTCATGAAATGCATTGAGTGGCTGGCTAGCTGATGACAAAAGGTAGCAGTCATGAGAGGTACTTGTTGAGAAACAGCTGCCAAAGTGCATGTTGTGATGCAAAACTGAGGCTGGAAGGAGGAGACTGCCCATTCCAAAATCTGTTCTTGGAGAGCTCTTATGTTTTACGTTGTTTCCAGCAGAAGTTGTTTCCAGAAGACTTATAGTAAACAAACAGACACCCCCTCCCAATGACAGAAAATGCTGAGCTTACTTTGGAGTGAACACTGGGTGAGACCTGGAGATAAGTATAAATGTATTAAAAATCATATAAATGAATAAAAGATAACAGAGCGTTGCCAAGCAACTGTCAAAGGAGCTGCGGCTGCCGCATCTCTGGGCTTTGCTGAAATGACCTCTTACATTTTGAGCATCTTGCCTGCTGGTGGATGAAATGGTTGTTTTGAACTTTGCCTGATACACCTCACAGGCAGCAGTTGAGCTTGTAAGTGCTGCTGTATTTAGTGTTACAGTGCTGATGTCCCTGTGCTATCATTAAAATATATATATATGTAAATAATTCAAAAAGCTAGGAAAAAGCTGAGCTAGAGTCAGCTCTCAGCAGTACAGCGATCAGTTACGATGGAATAAGTAAATTTTCATGATTTAGCTGTGTCAGTGGGGTTAATCTGAAAGCAGGCAGAGGATGGAACTCTCTTGTCACTTCACTTTTAATGACAACACTGGATGAAAATGTAAGATGGTTTTTACCTCTGAATTTAGTGTCTATAAACCTGTACCTCAAAAGCTTGCTGTAAAAATCGAGTTTACTAAAGAAGCAGGCTGTGGCAGAGGAATTTGAGGTAAGTGTAGCTTCGTGTTGCTTTTCTGGGCATTTTTTTGGGATCCTCTGAGGGGTCCTTCAGTGCAGAGGAACATGAGGCTGCGCTCTTTGCACCTTCTTCCTTTGCAGGATAGTCTGACGTTTGTGCTGCAGATGATGAAGTTAACCTTTTCTCTTTGCAGGGGAGGAGGGAAATAACCTTTTCAAAAGCTGTGTTTGTGAAGATAAACATAACTTTACGTCGTAAACATGTGCAACATGACTAGATTTTGGGCGGCTGCTTTATTGCTTGTATCACATTCCCATTTGGAGTATGTTAGATGCTGTCGTCCGTCTCCACCATGAGAAGGCCGCTCTCTAAAAGTGCCCAGTGTGCAACGGGATGAGCAGGATTCCATATAGGAGTGATTTAAGATGGAATCTTAAGTTATTTAAGCTGTCGCTTAGCTTAATTCCCTGTAAATATGCAGGGCTACACGGAGTGAGTAAAGGTTAATGCATTTGCAAGCCTCTGAAGATCAGAGGCAAACTTGATTTAATTTGAAATTTGTGTGATGCCTCGCTGCTAAGTACTTCTCAGAAGATGCTGGTGGCACATTGCATGGCTCTTTGCTTTGGTCATGGGTTATTTTTGCAGTTCTTTATCACAAAGCCATTTCCACATTTTTCCTCATCTTTGCCACTTGTTTTTCTTAATTCTGCTGTTTTCATTTTTTCCTCCATGTCTTATTCTCAGAAATTTGAGCTATTTTGACTTACTGAAGAGTTTGAAGAGGAAAAAAAGATGTTACTGAAAATGATTTTTGAAGATTTTGCTCTACATAGAAACACTGAGTAGAAGTTAGCTACTGCCAGGCCAGAGCCTTCAGCCTTGGTGAACTAAGAGCTGACCCTGTCCTGTTCATTAATGTTGTACTGCATGAATGTACCATGCTCTGCAGCTGTTGATAAATAAGCTTTTCCTTTAAAAAAAAAAGCAATCATGGAGTGATTTGGCTGAATACTTTGAGAGCATATACCCAAACAGAGCTCAGTCCCCAGGAAAGCATCTGAGATAGTGGTGCTGTGGTGAGGGTGTCTCGCCTGCTGCTCAGAGAGGAATGTGGCTCCGTGTTGGGCCCTACGTGCCATGCTGGTTCTTTGCATTCCACTGGAGATAGTGCCTGGGACTTTCTCTTGAGAAGAAAACTGAGAAACACCTGTTACTGTTGGCAGCTGGTGCCTCAGCAGCAAATGGACAGATGGATGGACAGACCAGGGCTCCTGCATTCCTGCCTACAGAATGCATAGGCTTGTGAAATCCTGCTTGGGAATAAATAAGTGTTGTCTTAAAGAAAAATGAGTGATGTTTTGGGGTGTGACTAAATGGATTAGATATGCTGTGGATCTGTTATCTGGGAATTTTCAAGGAAGCTGATGGCCACATCCTGGAGGTGGTTTTTTTCCCTTCAAATTACTCACCAACTAAATATGTTGAAATGGTGAATGTGAGTGAAGCTTTCTTCTTTGGTGAGGCTGAAGTATAAGAAGATGAAGATAGGGTTCTTAGGAAATTGTAGATGCATGTGAAAGATTTTGCTCTAGAGATCACAAAGTCCAGATATGTTCCCAGGAATAAAGACAAGTTACAAAAAAAGAGTTAATTTATATGTTTAGTCTTTCAAAATAGTATTCCAGGCTGAGCGAAACAATTTTCAAGTATCCTGGATAGGACCAGACAGAGTAAACATCTCTAAATAGCACGTTCTCCTACAAGTACTGCATTTGACAACCAGGCATGCAGGGAGGGGATGCAGAATTTTTGTTGTTCTAAGGGTTGAAAAAAAGCTGAGGGACCACCTGAGGAAGCTACTGGTTCATGTTAACAAGTGTTTGTTTTTGAAGACTTGGTGTTGTTGCAGAAGAATCATTTAAACAGGCTGATCTGTAGAAGATGCTTTGTTTCTTTGGCTGGATGGATGACTGGGTGCGTTCCCCGGCATGGGGATCATGATGTGCCAGTAATTGCAGTTAAGTGAACATGGCTGGCTCTCAGGCAAATGAAACCTAATTTGTCACAGCTGTCAGAATGATCATGTCATGTTTGTTGCCTTCAGGAGCAGTTTGAGGCTGCAAATCCTGTTAAGGTCACAGCTTTTTCTTGTTTAATATTGCACAGCATGTTTGCTGACCCTAGTATTTATCTTGGTGCATTTTTTTAAAGGCAAACACAGCATTTCTGTGTCTTACATAAGCTGGGGCTGAACTTCTGTGAACCTTAGTCATGTGGGCTAGAGCTCATTAATTTGGTGGACTTCAAGGATTTGAGTGTAGCAGTAATTTAAGGGTTTGCAGAGAACAGTAGAGAGATTTCCCCTACGGATTCATATGGTCAGGATTTTGGAAATCATGCTTCAAATTAGCTATTAAGGAGCAGCCCTCCTAGGCTGGATTGAACACGTGGTTACACTGTACATCAGCAGCAACAGACAAAAGCAGCACAGCAGCTTTGAATTTTGCATTTGTGCTAGCAGGAAATACAGTAGAATTAATGTAAGACTCTATTCATAATGCCTCAGAAAAATACAGCAAAGTGTAGGCTTCTTGAAATCCCCCTTATAATAATTTCAGTATTTTTGCTTTTGTTTCTAGATTAACAAATTTGGTCTAAATTGGATAGAGCAAGTCCTGTTCTGTAAAACAAACAAATGCTAATTTTTGGGATGTCATGCCTGAGGGAGCCCAGAGCTTTTCTGCTCAGTTCTTCTAAAAAATGGAAACAAGGTTTTGAATAATTATTTGGATCCCTAAAACACCTGTGAAGCTAATTTCTCCTTCCTCAGTGCTGGTGACTGTAATACAACTTCAGAGGAGGAGGTGAAGGGTCTTTGTCTGTAGATTGTTACACTGCAAGGCTGGAAAATGTCAGGGGTGTTTATGGAACTACCCAGAGTGGGAAAAGCTGAGCTTTCAACATAGTGGTGGTGCAGACACATGGCTCTTGGTGCAACACTGGCTGGTCACTGCTGAGTTTTGGGGACGTGGCCACTCGTCTCCTCGGACTGCAGCTGCCCCAGCCCCTCGTGGAAGACATTGGGGCACAGCTGTTTGCATCTGCCCTCAGCTGATCCCTGGGTGGGTGGCTGTGCCGATGGCGGTGCCGAGGGCTCTTCTTCTCCTCCACCCCTGTGCCTGTGGAGCAGTGCCCAGCCCTGGTGCACAATGTCTGTTTTGGGGCTCAGGAGGGAGAATAAGAATGCCTGGGGGAGGAAAACGACTTCTGATTCTGAAAGCTCTTTTTGCTCTTGAAGTGGGTGTGCTTTGTCCAGACTTTCTGCCTGACCTCCCCTCCTTTACTGTCTCACCTGGACAGGAGTGCCACGGACTTTCCCTCATTGCTGAGTGGCCTCAAACTGGCTCTGGTGCTGACTTTGTCTTATTGTATGTATAATATACTTGGAAATGTAGGGATGGGGTCCATTGTAAGGAAGAAAAAATGAGGGAAGGTGGAGCAAAACTAGTAAAAATGATCCCATAGAGCTGCCTTGCTTGTGAAGTTTTGGGCACATGTGGCTACCAGAATATCAGCAGAAGGTGAACAGCCTCGCCTTCAAAGCTTTATTTCCATATATTTTATCTCCAATTCCTTTTGCACAATGTGGATTTGCATTCAAGTATCCATCTCTTCCATGACAAGAAACTGCAGTCCCTGATGCTCAGTGCTTTTTTAAAAAAAGTTTCAGTCTTCTGTAATAGTTACATTACAGTTTAAAAGTTGATAAATACAAAAAGTTACGCATCTGCTTCTGTAGACTCTGAGGACATGACATTGCAGATAAATATTACAAGCTTTCACTTAATGAGTTATTGAAGCTCATTTCTTCATTTTATTGTAGCTTTCAGTGTCTTACCATGCTGCTGTCTGGTTTCCCCAGAGAAAAGAAGACTAACTCAGAGATATAAATCTCTGTTAATGATTTTAAATAGCTATCTATCTGTATATAATATGAAACTTTTTTTTTCTTTTGCCCTGGGCACTCAATCATGAGATTAAGAGAGGATAATCAATAATCCTGAAGGCACAGCAGAGCCACTCTCGTTGGTTCTGGGCTCAGGGCTATTGCAAAACCCCCTCACTTCCTTCCATTCCAGTCCCTCACTATCGGGCCTCTCCCTGTTCAGCATCAGGAGATTTCTAGCAGAAACGGTCCCTCCGAGACCTGCAACCTGCACTGCATGCCAGGGGAGATCACTCTTTTCCTAGACTGCTTGTATGAGCTGGTTACCTTAAGTCTCCTCTACAACAAGAGAAATAAAGGCAGAGCTGTACCATAGCTGGTTGGGAGCACTGTGGAGTGGGTGCTGTTCGGTTTTGCTTGTTTTCAGCAAACAAAAGTTGAGGGAGATTTGTACAAAAAGAAGGACCTGTTGTGAAATAAGATACTATAGGCAGATGTAGTAAGGAACAAACAGTGAATGTGAACAGATCCCTGGACTTTGGCCAGGATGTTCCTCACCTCCTGTAGTTTGTGTCTGAACCAGACCTGGAGGGACCCTTTTCATCATGGAAAAAATATGTAGACCTTGGAACTGACATTTGCATCTATTTGTTTCCCCAGTGATCGCAGGCAAGTTCCCACAACTGGGATGCAGCAAATACAAGGTGTGTTTAGATGGGCAGGACGATTACAGCTTCATTATCTTTTCTTTTGTTTTACACACATTAATGATTTATCAGGAAATTAGTGTTCTGGGATGTGAACTGTGACTGTGGGGCCCTTCAGATGTACTTCATAGTTTAACTGGTTGCACACTAGTTGTGACTGAGTATTGCTTCACCTCGTTTACCATCCTTTTCACACCAGAGACATGCTCCCAGCAGAGAAGCCAGCACCAAAGTTAGTGTTAAATGGAAGTGTCTGCTTGTGAACCGAAGGTGTGGATATCACTTTAGATCAGATGATGTGGTTGTGTTGCTTCAAACACGAGCAATAGAGAAGCTTGTGGAGCACAGCAAACAAGTTTGTGCTATTGCCTGTATTTAGTCTTGAAAGCCAGGTTGTACAAAAGGAGCGATGGTTATGGGACTTCCCTAGAAGATCGCTGTCCTCAGCACTGAGTATACCTTGCACCAGAGGACTCCTGTGCTCTGTGATGTAAGATACACAAGAGGAGAGATGGTGGACCTGCCATGCACAGCAGTCTGGTGGTGGTGACAGATGTGCAAGTCATTTGTTTAGAAGACAGGAGAAAAAAACAGACCTACTACTGGTGACTTTGTGCTCTGAAGGCATTTTCCCTTCCCCTCTCGCTTTCTCCTGTTGCTCCTTGTAATTTCCTTTGGCCTTTTACTGCTGGTAGTAAGACTTGCCCTTCATGGCATCATCTCTGTGGGCTTCTTTGCTGGCCCTTTGGCACATCTGCAAAGAGAACAGCCTAGAACAGCCAGTCTTCCCCTCCAGCACACCTTGTCCAGCATTTGCAGGCTGGCTCTAATAGTGACACCAGCAGCCATTTCTGTAATGCTCGCCTTGGTTTTTCATGGTTTGGATCACAGGTTCCAAATAAAAGGAGTTCTTGGAAATAAGATTACGTGCTGTTAGTAGGTAACATTCCTGTGATCACTGACTCACTCACATGTCTAATGTGTATCCTGAACTTGCTGGACATAGGGGGACAGTCCCAGCCTGGCATATTGCTTGTATGCTGTGTGCTCACCAATTTGGAGACGCTGCAGGACTTCTCCGTCTTTTTCTACCAAAATAGCCAGGTTTTGGATTAACACAAGGAAATTGAGAAGGGCTAGGAGTAAACCACTGCAGATGGAACCCATCATGGTACATTACTGTGCCAAGTGAACTTCTGTCATTGACTTAAAGGCGTATAGCAAGTAGGGCATCTTTATGATTCATTGTCCTGTTACAGTGTGAGACCTAATAAATCTTCTTATGTGTGCCTCGTTCTTAGTTCATGTACTTATTCTGGACACTGGGATTTATTCTTAGCCCTGTTTTTTTTTTTTTTTTTTTTTTAGGAATTGCTGTGCCTTCATTAAATGGGAGCAGTGTGCAGATTGTCTGCTGGGTCAGACTTGTAGTAGCTTGTCTTGACCAGGCACAGATAGGGGTGGAAAATGAGAGGGCAGAGGAAGGTTGGAAGTTGGAAAGAGCTGGTTTTGGTTTCCTTTTACTTGTGTTATTTCTCTTCTTGAACCACTTTTTACTTCCTGAGTTAATGCACATTTGCTATTTTCAGAAAGTCAGTAAATACTGGTGGCAAGAAGACCTTTCCACCTCTTAGTTATCTGTCTGTGACTCAATATTTAACTTTTAGGAATCTGCTTGTGTTGTTTTACATGTTAAGATTTAAGGAATATGACTACTTGAACTATTCGCATAATGTAAATGAATCATTTTGCTAGTTTTTATGCTCTTGAGTGTGCAGTGGTTGTGCTTTCTCTGGGCCTTGGGTTCACAAGTTTAATTCTTGGAGCAGGAAGATATTAGCAGTAACTGGAGGAGTATGTGTCGATATTGACACTATTGGTACTGCTTTTTGTCAGTAGCTGGAATGCCAGTAACAGGTTCTTACTGACTTGGAAAAAAGAAGGTGCTTAGTTTCTGGAAATGGATAGAAACACAAATAAACCAGTCCTCCCTGCAGAAGCTTGTTTGACATGTTCTCTACTCTCTTTGCACACTAGAGGCAACATGCAAGTTTGGTGCCATGGCTCAGTTTTGGATCAGGAGAACCCAGAAGGAGCAGTACTGCCTGGTGATTCCTGGCCCTCCTCTGACCTGAGTTTTGTTTTTGAGAATATATTTGTATCTTTTAAACTTTGTCTAATGATGTCTCTGTTGTGCTTCAATGCCAATGCAGTCCATCCAAGATGGAAATGGTGATGCTGAGCTCTGCAGAAGTGGTGGCTGGAGTTAGCAATGTTGTTTTTTTCTGGACTTGGCTTTAGAGGGTAGCAGTGTTATCCAGCTGGTACAACAGGAGCTCTTCTGTCTGCTCTGCTTTGGGGTGCTGTTGCACAGTAACAAGCCTGATCAAGCTGATGGCGAGTTATTTAAGTTAAGGCACTTGATGAGTCATTAGCAGAAATACAGTGGTGGGGAAATCCTCTGCCTGCCAAATGACCGTGTACTGTAACAGCCACCGTGACTGTCAGCAATACCCATGACCTGCCTTGTTTTTAAACAAAAAAATAAAAGAATTTAAAGCCCTGAAATGGGAAGGAAGAAGAGTTATGAAGCCGATCAAGGCTGCTTCCTTCCATGAGTTGCACAGAAGTTCGGACAAGCCCCCCCAGACCTTGACCTTATGTTGACACAGACTAAATTATTCTTCTCCATTGCTCCTCCATCATCTCCTTTGCTAATTACTGCTCTGCAAATCTACCCTCTGGTCTGATTTCTAAATTCATCCAGGAGGCTGAGCAGCTCGGAGGATCTGCTGTAAACATGACTTATCCAGCAGGCAGTAAAGCTGCTCTTGAGCCCTCCAAGGAGAATTAAGGCTGTCTGTTGGGCAGCTGGTTTTATCGGTCTGTGTTGGAGATTAAACATGTTTCAATGTCTTTTCTATCAAATTAGGAAGGAAAAAAAAATGTTCGTGTTACCATGTCCCTGGCTGCATGTTAATAGAGAGCTAATTGACCAAATGTCAGTCACTTGTGCTCCCAAAAGGAAAGGACCAACTCCTCTGTGTTGAGCCTACAGGAGCACAACCTGTGTCTGTTCTCAGGCTGGAGCTGCTCAAGTTACAGCGAGCAGAGCCCAGACTGCCGGGCTGGGGATGTATCTGCTCCCATGCTCCTGGGATGTGGGATGCATTATGGAGGTTTCGTAGCTTTTAAAAGGAAAGGTTTGTGGCCTCTCCTATCCCAGCTGTTAAGCATATGCTTTATTCAGACTTTTTCCCCCTTAAACCTCCACATGTGATGGCCTGTGATGTCCTTATTTCAGCAGAAAGCTCTCTAAGTCACTAGTTCAAGTTTTGAAGGCATTTATGTCATCTCAGAATTGCCCAGTGTGTGCTTGAGAGGTGAAATGTTTCTTGTAGGTAGAAGAGCTTCACAGCTCTGCACAGGTCACAGATATTTGAGCTTGTAGTGACTCATCGGGTCTTTCTTGTAGAAGTGCTGTGAGGCATTGAAGCACTGAAAAGTGATTTTAGAAAGAGTTGGAATCAGAAGGATTGTGGTGCCTACATGCTGCACCTTTACAGTTGCTGTGTGAACCAAAGTACAAGATTATAATGGCAGATAAGAGCCTTAGTTCAAGGCCTTCTTAAAAAGAAATATGAGATTTTGTATTTAAGTGTAAGCCAAACAGATTGCGTCTTCCTTGCTTTCTAGTCACAAGGTTGATACATGACTTCACTCTTTACCTGCTTTTATTTTTTGCCAGCTTATCTTCTTTCTGTGTAAGATGTATTTCTTTTGTCTTGGTTCACTTTCTATTACAAGGACGCAGTTTTAGTTTTTTTACCCCTGTAAAACTAAACATCTCCCATTAGTACAGATACAGATGTCTCAGATATAATCTTCCTGCCATGACTGGTCCTGGAGCCCTTTTGCAAGAGTATGTTGCAAAACACATTAGGGCTTCCCTATGTCACAGTAATATTAAGCCCATTAAGCAGTAACCCTGATTTTACACCTCTGATAACAGTGAATGCCTAACGAAAATGCAATTTTACTGGGGTGAAAGTATGTATGTTAATGAAGTTGTGTGCATATATGCTGGAGCTTGTGGTTTCCTTGCAAATCCCTGAGTGTTGTGTTGGTAAAAATCTTGGTGAGTCTACTCTTGGATTAAAAAAACGTACCATGTTCAACATGGCCTTACAAATACAACCAAGGTAAGTATGAGATAAAAATAACCCTTCCCATAATGCAGAACACTTCGTTTAAGAAGTGGAAGAATATTTAATAACAGGCTTGATCAAACTACTTGCTGTAGAGCAAAAATGATTCATTGCTCTCTTTGAAAGATTGTAATTTGTTTTTTCTTAATTGTTACAACTGTACAACCCAAATAAGTAGACCACAGCAGTGGAATTTGAACCCAGGATCTTTGGATCATGAGCAGATGTTTTGTGAGGTTAAGCACTTATCTGTTAGCTTCCAGCCAGTAACAGATTCTTAGGGCTTATGAGATAGTCAGGAATGGGTGACCATAGCTAATTTTTAAGCTAAAACTTACAAAAGTAGATTTTTAAACTTAACCTGTGTGCTCCATGGTGCAGGTTTAGAACAGTAGATACTGTGTGTAGTTTGATTCTTGGTAATATATTTGACCAAGGGTTGGTTGATGGAAGAAACATTCAGCCTTCTCCCTAATTTATATTTGTGTCTTGGTGACTGTGAGCAGGAATCAAGAGCTGGTGCTGTGAGCATGAGTGCAACTCAAGTACGTTGTGCCTGTGCCTGGGCTTGGAGAACACAAGCAGTGAGGGAAAGTGAAAGAATTTTAGAGGTCCAGAGGTCAGCAGGGTGCATGCATGCTTTGGGAGTTTGCTGTTGCCATTGCTGACTCAGCTACGGGGAGGAGGGAAGTATGTTTTTCTTTTTCAGAGTTGCTTATCAAGCTGTTGGGGAAAAAGAAATTACTGTGGAAGAGCAGAAAAAGCCTTGGCTGTCAAGAAGGCAGTTTGAGTCTGCAGATCCTTTCCTGTATAACTTCTGAAATCCAGGTGTGGTTGAAAGACAATGAAGTGTTACATATTACACAAGAAACTTTTATTCAGCTGCTCCAGCAATTTCCTGATGCCATAATACCAGCTGAGGAATGGATCACGCAGAAGGTGAAGGTTGAGCAGGTGTTCACACACCACCACACTGAAGCCATTTCTGGAGATGTGAGAGAGCTCCTTAAGAGTATATTTGCAGCAGCTGCAACAGACAAGGAAGAACAGTGTGTCTGATTTAGCTGGTGGATAGTGGGTAGCAAGTGAAACATGTGCATCCTGAGATTAGTGAGTAGGAGAGATCAAGGTCTCAGTTGTAGCTCATTGAAAGTTTGTAGTTTGTATCCAGGCACAAGCTCCAAGACAGTCTCCCAGAGCTCTTGTTCACAGAGCCTCCTCCAGAAACAGCCTCGTTTCTTGGAGCATCTGGGATTTTCTACGAGACACCTCCTTCAATCCAGCACTGACCTGGACTGACCCTGCTTAGCTTGTGAGGCAAAACAAAATTGTAGCTAGGGGACTATGGCTCTAGTAAGCCGATCCCAAACAAAATTGAAGGCTCTTAAAGTGTCTAATTGAATTACTGCTCTACAGGAGCATAGTGACTCATAGTGAAGCTGATCACCTGCTGCTTTATCTTGACTGTAAAGAATATATTGCTAGTTAAACATTTAAAGGTCATAGTCGTAGAAATTGTAATAGTGTTGCCTTCCCCCCACACAACCCCCTGTGCCTTATGTCTGACGTTAGTAGAGGAAATCGAGCAGACACTCCTTGGAGATCTGTGTACTGAAAGTGAGACTTGGCATGCTTATCTTTCAGGCTCACACTGCACACCTCTGTGTGTTCATTTACGAGAGAGACCATGCTGAAAAATGTTCCATTGGCTTTGCACATGTTTCCCCAAAACACCACCAGTATATCATCAGTGTTCTGTGGAGAATCAAATTATCCTAAACTTTTAATCATAGGTATTTGAGGGGGGTTCCTTTTGTTTATCACAGGGAGTTCCAGGAGTAAAACTGGAGCTCAGATCCCTACTCCCACAGCCAGGCAGATTCAGTATTTTTGAATTAATAGTGTTTTACTGTTCATTGGGCCAAGGGCATCTTATAGGCATCAGGGTTCTCTTGGTTCTGCTGTAGACATCTCTAGTTTAATGACATTGGCTGAGAAAGAATAGACTGTTTCTTTCTGGAGTTAACTTACCTGTGCAGGTGAGTGAGGGAACTGTGTCACTTGGACAGATCATGCTCTTCCTACTGTTGTCTCTGCAGCCGTTGAAGCAATCATCAGGAAGGTTTTGTAAAGAGAGGACTTGGTTCTTTGCCTGGTGGATCTTCTCATACTTTCTGCTGTAAAAGAGCCTTCCAGGTTGATGAAGGTGATACACTTTTCTATCAAAATGCTGAACTCATTATTCTTGATGATTCATTCTCCTTAGTTCGCATCCAGTTCACTACTGTGAGTCACCAGGACAGGTGGTGTCTGTCTTGGTGGCTCTCCTAATGGAGCTTTCAGATGGTGATGGAGGAGAACTTGCAGATAAAGTAACAGAAGGCCATACTAAGGCATCTGAACCTCTAGGTCTCTTAAAAAAGTCAGTGATGTGTAGTGAGTATCAGCAGAGATATTAGCAGTGCATTACCACTCCAGTTTAAATATATATTTTGAAGGAAGTTTGTAATATTTTCTGCATATGGATGTACTATGGCAGGAAGCATATCCTGCTATAAATTAATTAGCCTGTTTGAGAGACTGGGTTAAAGGCTCTGTGTGACTTAAGCCTGGAAGTTTTTCCTTTTGGAAGTGTTGGCTGTACTAAATTGATAGACCCCTGGCATGTTTTGAACTTGACCATTTCCTTAGTTTTGGAACAGGCTGGAGGAAGTATGGTGCTGGAACACGTTTCCTATCGGCTGCCAAGTTCTTGGGAAGGGATCTAGAGAAACTGGATTGGTGGGCTGAGGCCAGTGGTGTGATGTTCAATGAGGCCAAGTGCCAGGTCCTTCAGTTGGGTCACAACACCCCATGTATCACTAAAGACTGGGGAAACAGAGGCTGGAAAGTGGCCCAGTGGAAAAGGACCTCAAGGTGCTGGTCAACAGCAGCTAACCATGAGCTGGCTGTGAGCCCAGGTGGCCAAGAGCAAGGCCAGTGGAACCCTGGCTTGTATAAAAAGTAGCGTGGCCAGCAAGAGCAGAGAAGTGAATGTCCCTCTGTACTGAGGACTGGTGAGGCCGCACCTCAAATCCTGTGTTCAGTTTTTGGCCCTTCACTGCAAGGACATTGAGGTGCTGGAGCATGTCCAGAGAAGGGCAGCAGAGCTGGGGAAGAGTTGGAGAGTAAGTCATATGAGGAGCAGCTGAGGGAGCTGGAGTTGTTTACCCTGAAGAAGAGGATACTCGGGGATGACCTTATCCTTCTCTACAGTCACCTGAAATGAAAGGCGGTTGTGGCCTGCTGGGAATTGGCCTCTTCTGCCAGGCAACAAGTGACAGAATCAGAGATCCACATGTGTGCCTGGATTTGCAGTGTGCCTAAGGCTGTCCCTGGCAGCCTTGCTTTAAGTCCAGCACATCGCTTTGGCCAGAGAGTCAAAGGAAGCTGGCTGAGATCCTGTGCCCATCAATCACTTGTGGGCTGCTGCTGCAGAAAGAAGTGCGCCTCACTTGTGAGGGCTGGTGGCTTGTGTAGATTTTGAATGGACCTTTGACCCCACTAACAGATGGCAGAACAAATTGATGGGGGATATATTTTTAAATGATCAAATTGTACTTCTGTTATCTGCCTGCTTGCCAGAACATTTACCTTGAGGTGCACCTTGGCAGTGAGATGACTGAAGTAAGTGCTTGTCCTGCCCCAAGCATTTGAGTTCTCCAGGTTAGAGATGAATTGGTCTTTCACACCACCAAAGTTTGACGGCACCAAAGTTGTTTGAAATGTGTCCAGTGTAACTCTTGACATCTTAAAGCAAAGATAGTCAGCAGCTGCATTCAGATGAGGAGCACCTTGTCCATGGTACACCTGGAGGTGACTCCACACAGGGGTCAGGCCGAAGGAAGGTGGTGCCCTCCTGGAAAAAAGCTTCTACTAAAGAACTCTTTACCTTTTTGCAAACTGAATTCTTTTGATGTCACTTCTTCTTTTTGCAAAAGGCTGTCAAACTTAAAAGGAAGCTGTATCGTACCACATTCTGTATTCATTTTAGGTTTAAAGTGGAGTCTTCTCTTGTACAGTTACTGCTAGGAAAAAATGTCCATGGGGATCCTCTCCCTCCTTCTCCTCATCATGACTGCTGACTTGACTTGCAAAAGCTGCCTTTAGTAAGAGGAGCAGTCATTGGATGGGTAATTTGTACCTGTTTGTCTTCAGTCACATTCTTAAGTGCTTTAAAATAGTGTTAAGTTTAATTTTGTTTTCATAGCAGATAACTGGCTTTTTTTCTCTTTGGAGCTCAAGACATTTTTTAAGCATTTCATGCTTCCCTCTGCCGCTAGCTTACCTGAATTTTAGCAAGCCTGGTATAATGCTTTGTTAGTAGATAAACCAGAGCTCCTTCAGTGTAATTCTATTCTTGTTAATGTTTACAGTTTCAGTCTCCCACAGGATTTTTTAGTGCTTCCCACCTCTGCTGCCATAGGGTTTTGCCACATTTTCCACATAGGAAAATAATGCATGTTCCTTGTGTATTTCTGGTATATCCTGGGTTGCCAACTGAGTACCTTTTCTTGTTTTATTATATTTATTATCTGACCTGCAAGCTGTGCTTTTCATGGTCTTTTGATCCTGTTGGGAATGGCAGATTAACAAGACTAACTACTTTCTTTGGACCGATTTTTTTCTTAACCAGAGAAATATTGCTTACATCAAGACCCAGTTACACTGACCTTAACTCCCGTACCAAAAACCAGTTCTTTGGGGGCTATCTTTTTAATTGAATCATTTATTTTACCTACTTTAAACAAACTGTTACAAAAATCTAGGCTAAAACCTATTGCAAGGGTCTGTATCTGAAATGGATTGCAGCTGGACAGATTAAATGTGGCCATTATGTCTGTTGAAGGCGTGCCCTTGAGTTTGCTCGGGATGAGTGACAGTGCCGCTGCCATGGAAGAGGAATCAGCGATACTCGTTGCCGTGCGAGTGCTGCATTGCAGCTGCTCTCAGCTTACGTCACGAGCAGATACTCCAGCAGCTGAGGGGCTCATCGGGAGCCTGGGGAGAGCGTGGCTTTAGTACCATGTACCAGCAGATCTCATGGTCTGTGTTTTCTCTGCTTCTTAGCGCATTTCTTCTGCCTTCTGCACAGGGAAGCCTCTATCAGCAGCTCTCTGTTCTCCTTAATGCAGTGTAAAAAGCTACAAGTGCTTATCTGTTTAGAGGGCTGGGGTTGGAGGGCTTCTTAGCCTCATTTTTTAATGTATTTTTAGAGACTTACACATCTCATCTTGTGATTACACCATTTGAACCTGTCTGGTTTAATTAGTATTTGGCATTGCCCTGTTGATAGATAGATGGAGGAAGCACAAGCTATCCAGTTTGCAGCACAGGGTGTATTTTCTTCTGTTGGCAAGTAGTTTGTATCCATTTTTCCATAGCTAAACTGGCTTGGCAACCTGCAGATGTTTCAGGCATTGGGTACTGATGCTTGAAATAGAAATGGACTCTGAAGAGGATGTGGGATGGGGAGAAATAAATCAGAAGCTGCTGTTGCACTGGAAGTCTATTAAGACTGATGATATGTCATGCTTACCAGAGCATAACTGCTGAAGTTGACCACATGAAAAATGAGCACATTAAAATACATGTATATTTTAAATCTTGCTTTTGTCACATTATTAAGGCTCGTTTTCACTTTAGCATATAGGGGTAACAGAACTGTGTACCAATACAAGTGTTCAGCTGTTCGGTGTGGTGAAGTTGGTGGGTATTTGTGCAAGTGGGAGAAACAGATTGATTCTTTCTGGAACAAGTTGTGTCTAGTCTGTAAATTATGTGAAAAGTGTGTGTGTGTGTTTCTTTTTAACCGCAGCTCGAAATTTGCAGAAGTTTTGACCAGTGTTGACCCTGCAATGCCCAGGAGACTGTCAAGAAACGAGAACAGCATTGTGTTATTAAACACCCATGTGTTAGCTGCTTCTCAAGAACTGTCTGTAAATGCACTTTACTCTGGGGAAAACAATTGCAGGCACCTTTGCCCTCTTTGAGAAGAACTCTTTAAATGGAACTACAAATTACTTCTCAGTGCAGACATTAAATACTTGCACACTAATGTGGCTGAGCAGCTCAGATGAGGGTTGCTCATTGCTGGGTACATGGTGGGAGGGTGCTTTGCTCTGTATGACATTTGGTTGCCACAATTTTGACACATTTGTGTTGCAGCCTGGGCTTTGGACTGCCTGTGGACTTATTATAGGGTGTACACCCCATGGTCTCTAAAAACATGGCTCACAAATCAGTGCCTAAAGCATTGCTACCTATCAGGGAAAGGTGGACAATTCGGTAACTCCCTCTTTCCTGCACACTTTTTCAGAGCAGCTGCATCTTGATTCTGCAGCCTGTACTTTTCATTATCTTGCAAGATTTCAGCCTTTCAGTTTAGGACAGAGCTGACCACAGCAGTGGGCATCAAGTGGCTTTGAGTCAAGCTTGGAGATTTGGGACTAGAGCCCAAGACTTAAAGCTTCCAAAACTCAGGGGCTCTCACTTCAGTTAGCAGAATAAAATCTCGTCATCTCCGTTGGCTCTGCGTGCTACAGACTGCATTTGAGACCACATGGCAAGAGTTGAGTCATCCAAGACTTTTCTTCCTCAGCATGTCCAGCACAGTGTGGGTTTCCTCCGTAATTTCTGACAGGCCTGTCCTCAAGTTGACCGTCTTTGGGAGAAGAGCTTGTTGAATTGATCCTCCTTGGCATGGCTAAGCAGGATGGAAGGAAGGAGAAACCTTTCTTGTAACAGTATCACTGTGAAATGTTGGAATGTGGGTTATATGGTACTAAATCAGGGTGGTCTCTGGGGGTGAGTCGTTAATAAATTCTAAATAGGAGGTGACCCTTTCTGAGCACCTTCTCTAAACTAGTAATTTATATGCTAGTCCTGTGCATTACAGTGTGTAAAGCCTAGGTCAGACATCCTCCATCCTATTTTGACACTTTCTTTTGTCTTTAATGGACAAATTAATAGCAATAGGTCACAGCATACTGTGTATTATAGGTGAGGGTTGATGAGGTCTGTTAGAAGAACCAAGAAGCATCAGAGCGTGTGAGGAGCTGTAAGGTTTAGATGGATTTCCTGCATTACCAGAGATGTCAAATGACCAGATGAATGCTTCTTTGCTAAAGTCAACCTAGCTTTAAAGTGCTGTGAATTAATTTTTTGAGAAACTCGGGGAAATGCAACCAGTTAGTGACTGGGTTGGCTCCTTTTTGTAGGAGCTCCTTAATTGGTTTTGTGTAATTTTCAAAGTACCATAGATTTTCCCAGATTGTGTTGTGAAAATGATGTTTTGTGTGCATATGGTGGATGTTTGAATTCCTTCGACATCAAAGCTTTTGCTTGCATAAAACAAATAAACACTTTCCACATATATTTACTGTGTTACGTTGACAAAGCAGTGTCAGAGGTGCTTGGAAAACTGTGGGTTTGAACTGCTGGGACAGTGGACTCTGGATTTTAGGTAAGGAAAACAATTTTCACAGTAGCACTAATCAGCAACTGGAAGAGGAGCCCAGGAATCTCCACCCCTACAGACACTCAAAGTTGGACTGGACAGACCCCCAGGAACCTCATCAAAGGTGGCCCCACTTTTAGTGAGGTAGCAGATCACACAGGCTCCTGAGACCCCTTCCAATCTTGTTTCCATGGTTTTTGCTGACTGAGATACTGAAAGGAATGTCTAATAAATGTGTCACAGTAGTATTTGGAGGTGAGTAGTCCAGGTACATCGACTTTCCTACTGTGGAAGAAGGGGCATCCCCTAAGAAGGGTATTAACGTAGGTTTTCATGGTACTGCTGTGAAAGCCTTAGCAGCACTCTGTATATGGATTGAAGACTTATTTAAAGCTGCCCAGCCCCAGTTGGTGTGGTGATTAAGGACTACAAGATGAGCAGGGCTTGGCTAGAATAGTGATCGTGCTCTGAAGGTTTGTCCTGTGTGGAGTGTAACGTGTGAATCCTTCCCTGCTCCTCTCCTGGGGGTTGTTCAGTGGGAGGGGGTACTAAAGGTGTTCTGTACTACAGTGTGAGAGTGGCTAAAACGATGGGGAAGGATGGCTTCTGCTCCCCTTTCAGTATTTAAATTTCAGGATTTGAAAAGCCCTGTTCTTAATTAATCTTTGTTTTCTTTCTGCCTTTTGAATTCTAATCTTTTTCATTGATTGAAATCCTGGTTTTCTGAAACTTCTCCCTTACTAAGGGGTGATCAAATGATCCTTCAAAACTTGGCCTTCTTGCCCAAGTCTAACAAACCTGGTGTGCAGTTGCGTCTCTGCAGGTCATAGCAGGCAAGTACATCCAAATTACATGCATCTGCTGTTTCAGTGGTCAAGATGTATTTGCTACAGTTCAACAGAGCTTGTTTGGAAGAAGAAATGCAGTTGCTCTGTCCTCGCAGAAAGAGATAAGCACGTCCTTGGTGTTTGCATGCGGGTCAGCACTGCCGAGTGTCGTGCCGCACTGTGCTTGTAATGCTGTACACCAAGGCAGCTCCATTTGATCTTTTCTACAAGATGTGCTTTTTTTCTTTTTGTGAATCAAAGAATTGAAGCTTTATTGTTTAAGCAGGCACACTTTAAATGCAGCCTGACTGCTTAGATTGTTTGGAAGGATTTGTGGGATAAACAGGAGTTTCCCTGTGGAACATGTGAATCTGTGCATTCAAAGCAGCCAAAGATCTGGTGAGCACAGCCCTGTGCTTGTAAGCTGTCTCACCTGATCTGCATGCAGCCTTGTGTGAACTTCACTTTCTGCCTATAAGTAAAGGAGAAAATGTCCATACCTTTTCTAAATTCAAAAGTATGGACTCAGAGTTTGCTGTGTTTTTCAGAGCGTGTGCTTATTGAGCTTGTGGCCAAAAGCACAAAGATCTCTGGTTCCCCTGCTTGGAGAGGATTGTCCTCATTTCACTTTCTGTAACAGGTGGAATATATCTTTTTTTCAAGCCAAGTTCACTGTTCTATATCAAATTCCTTTGTACTTCAGGCTGAAGCAGCCAGCTGGTGTCAAACCCATGCGGTGACATTCTCCTCTGCTTTTGTGAAAATTCATTATATTTCAGTAAGGCTGAGGAAGCTGACACTGAAAATTAGTGGAATGTGGCCAAATAAATTAAAAAAAAAAGCCTATCAATGGGGATAAAACTGGTTAACTATTTGAGAGCTGACCCAGTAAACAGCAGAACTGTCTCTATATATAGGACTAGGCAATATGAGCTTTGAGGCAATCCAAGTAACTGTAAACACTAATGCCATGGATTCTTGCTACCCTTTTGTTATCTGCCACTTGATTAAGAATTGTACAGGTTCTCCATGTATCTGCTGATGAGTCGCTTGAGGTTTAGAGTAGAAGTCTGCAAAGTCAGTGTGCTTTTAAAAATCTTTTCTACCAAGAAGGCTTCTACTAACCCATGTTGAAATGGGTTTGGAGTCGCACTAAATGAATCAGTGGGGATGAAGGTGAGCCATGGATATTTTAATACATATTTGAGGCAGTTTTTAAATGACCTTTGGAGCACATGGAGCAGCTGCCTTGAGAAAGTACCAGAAAGATGTATGTATTGCCTTTTGAAGCATCACCACCAGTGTTCACCTGTATGTGCCAGTAGCAGTGAGAGACAGAGCTTCCCCTTGTGTCCAGGGACCGAGATACTGCTTAGGTGTGCATCAAGTCTTTTGTTAAGTTGATGATGATGTATCTCTGTATAACTGACTGAAAAATAGTAGATGTTCTTTAAAATTTCTGGAACCAATAATTTCTTGAGGTGGTTTGAATGATTTTTACCTCCCTTTGTCCCTCTGTGATCTTTCCCTCCATTCACTAAGAAAGCGTGCTCTGCTGGAAGAAGTGATAGCATATAAAAATAGCACTGCCTTATTCTGCAGATCTGCTTGCTGTGGGGTTTCAGTTAGATCTGCTGACTTGGATTTAAAAATAAACTTTTCTTCTGCTTTTTGCACCTGCTTGTCCTGGTGGGGCTTGATTTTGCTTCGGAGGAAGCAGCCGTTTGGTGGTAGCTGAAATTTTCTGTATTGGGAGCAGCAGCACAGGTGGTTGGGAGACCCAAATTAAGAGGCTTTTGACTTCTGGGACCAGAGGTTTTCAAGGCCAATAGCTAAACACAAAGAGGAGAGAGACCTTGTAGGTTTCTTACAGCCTCTGTGGAAGTTGTCAGTTCAAAATAAGCAGTACGTGTTCTGCCGAGCGTGTGGTGGAATTGCACTTGGTGTTCCAAGCCATTTGCTCTAAGTGTATTATCCCTCCCCCCTCATTAAATATCGCTGGCCTTTAATCAGATTACATTTGCAGTTCATCACTGGACCCAGACAAAATAAAGAGCAGTACTTCAGAAGAGCATAAGTATCTTGAGTTACTGCCTTCTTCACACATCGGGCTGACATTAAGTGGTCATTTAGAGCCAAATTCATGAAGGTATGGAGATCAGTGAGTCTGGCTGTATAAATAGGCCTGAACCAGATCTCAGTTTTTTCACCATCTAGGGTGTGCAGTGGAGCATGGTCCACAGTGCAGCCAGGAGTATCCCTGGCTGGTGGAGCTGGCCCTTAGATACCCATCATCTGGTGGCTTGGCTCTGGAATTCTGCACAGGTGAGGGGTAACTCTGAAAGAGCACACGTTGGCTTCACGTTCTTCAGTAGCCCAAGGAATTCCCTTTTCCTTACAGAGTCCTTTTTATTCGTGTGCTCCTTTTTCTGTTTGGAGAATGAGCTTGGTGACTCATGTTGCCTGCCTTCCTTGAGCCCTTAGTGGGTGTAGCATTTGGAGCAAAGAAGTTGGATCTACTCAGATTAAGACCTTTAGGTTTATGGAACTATTAATAGAATGATTCTGGAAATACGTTTTGCTATAAATTTGCAAAGAAATGAGGAAAAGTTATGGGCAGTATTAGTGGGTACAGCTTCATTGTGAGTACAGTTGTTTAGCAGACCCTGTATGTTTTCAGTATTTGTATTCTATTGTATTCAATTATTTGTATTCTAAAGAACAAAATGTAAATAACAGCCCTTGGAAAACACAAGTGTGGCATTTGGTCTTCTAAGCAAATCTGTTTCTAATGATACATTGTTTTTGTGGAATTAAAACCTTGATTCAGAACTCTGGGTTCATAAAAATGAGCAACAAGCACCTGTGAGGAGGGATGGATATTAATTCTTGAAGAAAATCACTGGAAGCAAAATGCTGCTGTCTATGCTGGCAACACCATTTGTGAGAGGGAGAGAAGGAGGGACCAAGCCAGCTTGCACTCCTGACTCAAGTACCTTAAACTTGAGAATTTTGTTCCTGGGAAACACTTCTGCCCGGATTTCATTGCTCTCTAGCAGGATGTCACAGTTCAGTGAAGCATTTTGTGTCTCTTATAAGTTTGTGAATCAATGACTTCTTAGTTTCTCAAAAGTTGAACCAGTGTGTCCTGTGATAACTTGAACATTTCCCAAGTGATTTTAGCCACCTGTGTGTGTGACATCCTCTTTCAAAGCAGAAGGTCACAAGTGACCTTTTCATTTATCACTGAAGGTTGATTAAACCCAAACTGTTTCTGTGTTGGATGGGCTGTGTAGTGGCCTCTGCATGGGTGAAATTCTGACATTGTTTCTTTAATGGCACCACTTGTGTTGACTTGTGTGGGGTGAGGATTTTGCCCAGTGCTCTGCTTGGAGAACAGCTAGTATAAGCAAAAATCCTGCTTAGTAAAGGAATAAGCTAGATCAGAAGAAGTCACAAGAGCTTTCTTGCATGTTCTTCGACAAACTGACAGGAACATGGTCATGGTCTGTTTTAAGGACTTCTGAAAGCTGGCAGTTGCCAGGGCTGGCTGTGGGTTTGGGGTGGCTCAGGTTTCTTGTTCCTTTGGCTTCTTTGCTGCTTTAACTAGCTGCAGCAGCCACTCCTTAACTCTTCTTCCTCCTTTAAGATCAATGAAAATGCAGTTTGAGAAAATGCTGGTCACATCCATGAAAAAATGCTTCTTTCTTCTGCAAACAAAAAAAAAAATAAACCACCCAATGCGTTCTCCTCTCAGCTGGACTGCATTGGGCTCTGGAAAATGTGACAACTTCATAGCAGGCCTGTGTAAATATGTTTTTCAAGTAGTTTGCCCAAAGGGGCACTTGATTGAACATTGCAAGCAATCTGTCCTTTGCAATGGCAGTCACAGAGGTGTGGTACATGACAATGGCCTGCCACAGTTGTTTTGTTAAATTTGGTTGATCTAAAATTCGTAGGTGAGTTTGACCTTGACTCTGCATTTGTCGACCCAGTCATTTCTGAAAGATGTCTAAATTGAATTTGAAAAAAAAAATAAAGAAGTTCAGGAAATAGAGAGTTTTTGCTGGTTTTGAGGAGCAATTTTCAGAAACTTTAACAAGTGTTCCTCAAAGACTCATTGAGTGCTGTAGGAATAAGGGTGTCCTGTTTTCTTTTCCTGGCTGGTAGATGTGGTACAACATCCCTCTGTCTTCTGCAGTTCTGGATGTGTTTTTCCAGCTTACAACCCTTACCTGGAGGCCATTGACACCCTGAAACATAAAGTACTCCCATAGCTCCATGTTTCTGTTCCAGTAGTAATGCTTACAACCCCTGTACTAGTCACTTTAGGCAAAAGCCCTCCTCTTTCTCTGTCTTCTGTGAAACCTTGCAACTTATCCCATCGTCCGTGAGTTCCATGGAGGCATCCACATAAAAAGTTTGTTAAGATCAAGGTCTGTGCCCCGTGTAATCAGTGATGGAAACTGCTTGCTCTTCTAACAGTGTGAGTTTGGATAAGGGTTGAGTTATGACCATTAACTTAAAATGTCCTACTGTTAGTCATCCTATCATAGCCTGTGTGTTCAGAGTTGTATTTAATAATCCAGCCTCCGTTCGCTCCTGCTTTAATCTTCACTCAAAAATGGAAGCCTCTTCTGATAACTTTGAAATTATGAATGTATTACACCCATTTTTCACCGTTCTCTCCCTTTTTGGAAAGAGAGAAGTAGATGGAACATTTGGACTATGCCCTCGATGATAACGATGAACTCCTTAATATGTTGCAGCCTTAAAGGCACTTCTTGAAAGGCAGCATCTTCTGAGCCTGCTGAGGTTGCTTAGCAGTGAAGGGAGAGGAGGAAGATAAGAGGTTGATTGTAGTGAGTTGCTTGGAGGCCGTGCAGTTGTACAGCTGCACATTTCATCAAATAATCATTTCCTTGATATATGATCATCATTAAATCCAAACATAATGACTCCAATAAAACAATTGAGTCTCTTTTCTACAGTCGCTCCTTGTTGTCTCTCTGCGATGTTGAATGACAAATAAGCATCAAAAGAAAATTATTTATGCCTTTATGGTGGACTCATTGTAGTGTCGTGATCCACAGACTTTCATTTAATTATTTTACATGAAAAAAGTTTGTGATCTTTTACAGGCTTAGGCAGGGAAGGCAGAAACAGGGAAGGTGAGAGCGAAGGCACACTCTGCCTTGCAGAGTTGCCTTTTACTTTTGAGAAATAGGGCTGATATTATCACCCACTTTCTAATCAAATTTGACAGGAGCATTTAGTTAAGCCACTTTCTCTGAGTAGGAATTCTGATGAATACAGCTCTCATCTCCGGTTTCAAAGTATTACTTTGCAGTGTTCCCAGACATTGTTTGCCTTAATGGATGAGTTATTATAGTATGTCAGAGAAGCAGGTAATTCACAGCTTCATTTCATAAACCGGGAGTCCAAGGCACAGCAGTTTGACTTGCACAGCTGCAGAGCAGTGAATGGAGCCCAGGTCACCCCTGCAACATACTCGTGGTTTGCTGAAAAGTTTGCTAGTGTGACCTCAGTATTTCTCTTCACGAAGTTGTAGCTGCTGGAGAATGCTGCAACTTTCTTCCAGAGACCTGTCTGTAAGTGTCATGGAGACAGGCAGTGTGTTCAGTATACTCCTGATGGACTTTCTGTCAGATGCTCTTTTTGCTAACGTGTCTGTGGGTTGATGGCACTGAAAAAGAAGTTATCCTCCATTGGTCTTTTTCCTGCCTGGCTCATGGCTCTGTATTGAATCATTAGGCAATTGGTCACTTGTGGAGCAGGTTTAAACCAGAAATGAATTTGGAGGCTGAAGCAGGTTTTGTATGACTGCGGCATTGCCCAGTGCAATAAACTCGTCCCTAGATTTTTACTACTCAGATGCATAGCCAATACCAGGACTTGAACACACATTAATGCTGCTTGCAAGGTCAATTACTATGCACAGAGTATACACATTGGTCACTGTGAGTAAACTGCTCATCAAAACATAATTTATATAAAGCATGTTACTCTTGTTCACTGCAGCTGAACAAGATATCTTTGGATAAAAGAAACAAATCCAAGCTACCGTCCCTTGTTAGGTTTGGGTTTTTTCAAACCACTGCAGTGGTACAAAATGGTTCCCTTTTGCCAGTTTATGTAGCCAGCTGATCCCAGCCCTTTGGAAACAGGAGCATCAGTGCATTTCTGGTGGAAACCAGCCTTGGTTTCAACCTGGTGAAAGTTGAGAAAAACCCTTTGCACTGCAGGTGTTCCTGGAAGGACAGCTGCCTGCATTGGTGATGGCCACGGTGCTCCAGCTTGGTCAGTCAAAGGGTGTTGAGAGGCCTGTATTTAACAACTTCTTGCTTTCTCAGGAAGCATTTGTATTCTTGACAGTTAATATAGCTGGGATCAGGGAGGTAAAGCTTTGTTTAACTCCAGTGCTGTTGGAGTACTTAATACATTGAGGAGGAGCAGTGGGATTCAGGTATGGGACAAGATGGGCTGCTCCTGTCCTTCCTTCAGTGTGGTGACCCTTGCCACCCCTGTCCCACTCTGCACAACTCTCCTTGGGTCTGTGCTGGCTCAGCCCTCCCAAACTTTCCAGCAGCACCCCTCATTCTCCTTCTAGAGCAGAATCCGAAACCCATCTTCTGCAACACCTTGTTTTCAGAAGGGACATCAAAATTTTCTCAAAACGATTTTTTCCCCTTTACCTTCACTTTGTTAAAGTAATCTTTATTCATAGAATAAAATTAACACTTCATCCTTCCATGTTCTTGTAAACACTTAAGGATAATATGAAATTTCAAAAGGTGAGAAGAACCAGTAGCCGCCTCAACCCCAACCAGCTGGGTTTGGTTTTTTATTATGTAATAACCTTTTTTATTCTAGACTTTATTTTTTATGGGGTTTTGGGGGGGTCTTTTTTTAAACCAGCACGACTGTCAGTGTATGGACCAAACTTTCTATTGCTGTTTGGCTGACCTTGTCCATCTGTCTGTACTATATGTTGAGGGGATATATATATACTTTGGTTGTTGGTGTTTCAGTTAACTTGCAAATTAATAGTAACTGACCCTTGCTTCCTAGTCTCCAAAACACATGGTGCCTTATTTCCTTGTCATTGTTCTGGATACAACCCTTCCTTTTTTTATATAACAGACTTAGGAAAGCAGTGTCACTTAACCATTGATGTCCTGAATATTCCAGTATTTCAGTGAGTTTTCAACCTGAAAAAACCTACCTTTTGCTTAAACTCAATTCAGAATTACTCTGCTGGTGGCCATGGAAGTCTTTGGTTTATCTCCTCTGCCACTGGAGTTGTGACAGATTAGGCTCTGAATTAGGCTATGAAATAAAGTCACTTTTATTTGACAGTGGCTTCAGAGAAAAATGCTCATGTTTTGGGACAGAGATCCCCTTTTGTTGTGGATGTTGTCCTCTTTCTTAAGTTGCTTGCTTTCTGTTGCACCTCTCCCTATCTTCTGTATTACTTTTGAAGTTACCAAAGTCTGTCACAGCTTGTGCAAGTGCAGCATGACTAGAAGAGATGGATACAGATCCATCTCTTCCAGAGGCTGGAGTCCATATGCTTTTCCTGACCAACCGTATGCAGTAAGGCTACAGCTCTTCAATGCTACTAAATAATATTATTTCAATAGCTCCTTATGAAAACATGAGTGACAAAGGACAAAGGACTTTCTATTTATCTTTTTGAACAATGGAAAATACCAAATAGCCACAATTTGTTCCAGTTACTTAGTGTCTTTGTTCCAGAGCCATTTTGTGGGCACAGGATTTAATTCTGCAAGAATGCAGGAAGATGGTGACTTGTTTTCATGTTTAAAAAATGAAAATGATTGAAAATTTTCAGTTTTTTTAGGAAGATTTTTTTTTTTACTTGAACAATGCCAATTTTAAAGTCACTAAGGAAGATTTTATTCTGTGACACAAGTCTGAAGTTATTTTAATAATCAAATAAGTCTTTTAAATAGTTGCTGATATATTCACCATTCCAGAGAGCACTGCAGTTTGGAAAAGTTTTGTGTGAAAGTTGACGTTTGTACCCTTGCAAATTTGACTAAGCAATTACCAAAACTAGCACTAACCAAAACAAAGTTATATAGCGGTTTAATAGGCTGATCAGAGTTGTTAAAGCCGGTTGAAGTGGGGAATGAAGGAAGGCAGGACTTGGGAGTAGGAACCCGTGGCAGGAGGATTCCTGTCTCACCTGTGGGGTGGGCTGGGGCTGCAGCGAACAGCGCCACCTCCTGGCAGTGCCGCGGCCCGTGGGAGCGGCTGCCTATCCCGGAGAAACAGAAGCCTTTTGAGGCCTTGGATCTAAAGAATCTAGGGATGGGAAAGTTGGATCGAATGCCTTAGGTGTGTTTCCAAAATGTGGAAATAAACTATCCATAGATGCCCACTCCCTTGTCAGCTTTGCTTCTTGGCTTTTGACATCTCGGGCTCTTTTTTTAACTCTTCTGCCATGAAGTTGGGCCTTGTGGTACAGAAGGTTGCTTGGAAGAGCTGTGTTTTAGTTGTGTCTGATTGTTCAGTTCTGTTCTCCAGGTAAACAGGAATTAACCTCTTCCCGGGGTGGCAAATACCCCTGAGGTCTGCCCCATCAATAGCCTGGTTGGTTCTACAGTTGCTATTAATCTGTTCTATAGACGACCTGGAAGACTTGGCACCTGCCTCCTTGTTCTGCCTCTACACTACATCAGGGGTCTCAACTGCCTTTTGTTTTTTGTTTTTCAGGTGGTACCAGAGAGATTGGGTCTGCTCTCACCAGGATGTGTATGAGGCACAGAAGCATAGAGTCCAAACTCCGGCAGTTCTCAAGGTGAGTGGTGCTGTACCTGGCCTGGCACTGGAGGTTCATCTTTTGTATGCTCCCGCTGTTCACCAGCATTGGCTTCTCAGCTGATCTCTGCCCATGTCACTGAGAACAGCAACTGTTCTCTCCCCAACAGCACATCGGGTGCTGAGAACATGCAGGATTTCACTGCATGTTCTGGAGGCTGAGCTGGTCACCTCAAACCACCTCTGAATGCTGCAAATTCTCACTGTCAGTTCTTGTTGCTCAGTGCTGAGCAGGGGGCTGCTGATATGACCAACTGACCTGTCTTTGTTTCAGGACTTTAAGCTTTGTCACTAAGTTTTAAAGCATCAGCAGCCAGTGTTGTGCTGTTTCCTCAGCTTATTGGAGAGTCCAAATAGCTTGTGGCCAAGAGAAAAACCTTCAGCAAACAAGCATGGAAAAGGCAAATCCTCTCATCCCCTTTTTTCAGTTGGAGTTAGACTGTAGAGATAATGAGAAAAGATGTAAACTAGGCTGTACAAAAAGAACCTACTTCTGTAGTAAGTTGTAGTTTGCATGTGTGCCTTCTTTAACCAGACTTAAAAGTTATACTTGACCTGAGGTAAACAAAAATGATGCTTCACTGTTTTCCTGATGACCTAGTATGTATTTTCTCTTTTCCCCCCATCCTTGGAAGTGTTCAAGGCCAGATCAGATGAGTTTTTAAGCAACCTGGTCTAGTGGAAGGTGGTGTCCCTGCCCATGGCAGGGCGGTTGGAACTAGATAATTTCTAAGGTCCTTTCCAGTGCAAACCATTCTACAGTTACTCTGTGATTATTTTAAAATAAAGATATTTATGAAATTGGCTGTGAAGAGATTACTTTAGTCTCCAGTTACCCCAGAGTTAGCTGTTTAAATGATTTGATCCCAGTCTCATTAATTAGTGGAGCATTACTGGTGCTGTGTCATGGACGCCACCAGTGCAAGGTGAGGCACATTGGTGGGCAGGATGTTGTTCTCTTGTACAACTGCTCTGTCTTTGTGTGTATATACATGTGTTATTTAAGTTTATAATCTTCATGGCTGCATGAACCTTTCTGGTCTCCAGAGTGCCATTTAAACTGTGTGACAGTTGAGTAGGATCTAACTGTTTACATTGACTTGTTTGGGGTCACTCCTCTGCTTTACACTGTGTTCCTCACTGTCCTGAACTTCTGTGCAGTAATTCTGGTTATCTTGTGATGTGGTTTTTTACTTCCTTTTTTTGATCCAGTTCTTTCTTTTGCTTTCTCCAATGTAAACAGTTTTATGTTCTGATATTTACATTGTGACACTGGTAGCTGTCACAGCAAAAAGTAAAAATACTCCAGTATTGACCTTGGCTCTCTCTATAAGAAAAGGGGCATCTGCAGGATTTGATTGCTCTTTGTGTTTTTTCAACAAAATTAGTGCTTTAATTGACTGTCTGATAAACCCACTTCAAGAACAGATGGAAGAGTGGAAGAAAGTGGCCAATCAGCTGGATAAAGACCATGCAAAAGGTAGTTACAGAGGAAGAATTCTTTAATAGGAATAAGATTGTAATACCAGTTTTTCTTCCTCTTTTCATGTTTGTACTGGGGAACTGAATTACATGCTTAAATATGTGTAGCAACTTTTTGCTTCTAAAATGCTCCTCGCCTGAAGTGCCTAACAAAATTTTAACTTTTGCTATGCATTTTGAAGGTTTAGTTTGCAGGACCCCAAGGGATGGGTTGTTTTCTAGACTGATAAGCAGTGGCTAGTTTTAACTCTGTTAGCCAGCTCTCTGTGTGTTCTCCAATAGTGCTGAGGATTGGAGATGCCACATTTTTTCCTGCAAAGCCCTGGGGTATCTTTAAAAGCAAACTGTAAGATCATGTTATGCTTCAGACACGGCATCCTTCAGAGAATGCACAGTCCTGTAAAACATTGAGGATTGTTGATTTATACCTGATGCCACACAGAAATGTACACCTGGGGAGTGGGGGAGCTGTGTCGTGGACATGGGATGCCCAGAGCTGCAGTGCTGGTGATGGCTTCAGGGGCTTTCCTTGGGGACTGAGCAGGAGGCAGCAGTCTTGCATAGCAAGTGCATAGATAGATGCTTTTGGCTTTGCAAAACTTGTGTTGGGCATGGTGGCCCTCTAGCACAGGTGCTGAAAGCAGGTTGCAGTTCACCACTGACCCTTGAAAATGGAAGACTTCTGCTATGTCTGAAAGAAGCAACAGCACCGTAATTTTGGAGAGGGTGAGAACTGATGGGAAGGAGTGGGCTTGGCCTCTGAAAGAGGATTTACTTGTTGCCCCACTGGTACTGTGGTCAAATAGTAGAAGCAGTTGAATCAGCAGCCCTTTATAAAATCTCTACCTTGTGCTGCAGAGTGTTAAGCAGGGGTGAGCAGGAGAGAGGAATCACCTGGGTTCCTGCAGGTAGGGGTGACCCTGGCCAAAGTGGCAGTGAAATTTACAGTTTAATGGGCAGACTTGAGTGTTGGGGGTGCAGTTGGCCTTGGTACAGTTCCTGTGCCTGCCACCAGCCTGCTTCTGTTTTTTCATGTTTAGAAGAGTAGTAACATTGACCTCCTTTGTTAAACTGTATGTGTATATGTATATACATGCATACATGCCTTATTTTTTTTTTTTTTAAGTATCAGCTTTTCTTATCTGGTACCTTAGTGTCCCTGCACTAGAGGTTGAATGTTTTGTTCTGGGATTTTAATTCTCCCAGGATTTGCAGCTCATCTGAAAATGAGGACAACTGTAGTGTGTTCCATTTCATCAGAAAGAGCTTGGCAATGTGACCCTTCCTTGGGCAAAGTTTTAGCACCCTCTCCCTGTGCTTGACTCTCATGCTGGAGAGGAATCACAGGATATTCTCTGCCTTGCCATTTCTGGATATTTGTTTTTGAACACAGATGTTTCGAGAAACCTGTCATCTCTGTTTTCCATTCCCAAGAGTGGATGAGTCTCTGAAGTGAAAAGCACTCTAATTTTGTACTGTGTTCTCAGTTGTTATTTCTGTAAAGGCTTTGTTTATTTGGAAAAGATTTTAGTATGTGAATGTACTTACACCCTAAAACGTTATATTAAGGCAAATGTATAGGCATTACAGATTGTGAGTTCTAAGGTGCTTTGATTAATTAGTAGTTTTCCTCTAAAAGTTTATAATCTAAAGTCTTTAAATATAGCTTTTTCTGTGAAAAACATTCATTTTGACATTGAGTATGTTGATAATAGAGACTCTGTGTGTTTTTTAGAATACAAAAAAGCCCGCCAAGAGATAAAAAAGAAATCATCTGACACACTGAAGCTACAGAAGAAAGCCAAGAAAGGTAACTTGCTCCATACTGTGCTGTTAAAAAAACCTTCTGAGCAGTGTCATTGACAAAGACTGAACAGCAATAGTACTTTTTGTTGTAATAATTCTTTCCCCTCTAATATATTCCTGATACGTACTTGAACATCAGGATACAATTACTATGTGTCATTTAAATCATATTCTGAAGCTGCCATCTAATATTCTTACACAAAAGCCTTAAAACTGTTTGTACAAAGTCAATCATGTTTTAAAATAGAGCCCTTACTGCTAACTTACTCTTCTAAGGAACGTTGACACTCTAACATGACTTGTGTAGATACCTGTAAAATTTTCTAGAATCTTTTGGAATAGTATAAAAAACCCCATTATGTAAATGTTCTGTAACTATTAACATTTCTCACTTTTCTCCCTGTCTGCCATCTTTCTTCTTTTTTCTTTTAACAGTCTGTAATCTCCTAAACCTTACATTATTCCTTGGAGTGTGAGAAGGTTGCATGGGTTTGTGTCAGGGAGAGGACACTAGGCAACCATAGAAAACTAAAAATGAGTGAGAAAAGAAAGGGATTTCTCCCCAAAGGCAATGTGTCTTTTGTAGCAGCTCAATCTCATGTTCCTGTTGCTTTCCCACCACCATCTTGTCACAGGAGTTTCATCATCATTTTAAGGGAAACACGCTTCACTGATAGCTGCAGCATTGCCATCACTAAGGCTTTCACTTGGCCAAGTGCAAACCTCACCAGGCTTTGACAGTGATAGGGAGCTTGTACAGACTTCCTGGTTCTCTTTCTGCACTGGGCTCTTCCCAGCAGGGTTGGAAGTGTGCTTTGAGCAGCTCTCAGCCTGCAGGTCTCAACTCGTCCTACCCCTCCTGCCTAAAAACTGCAAACCCACGGACAAGCAAAATAAATGCTGGGGTGGGGAGTTTTTTGAAATCCTGAAATTGTGTAGGTGTTATCCAGGACAGGTGAGTTGTACTGTCCTTCCTAATAGGTGAGTCAATTAATTACACTAGTAGAAAGCCACATGACTGGAAAACTGCTGTTGAATTTTAGCTGACTTTAGATGAAAGATGAGGAAAGGAGAGGTGGAAGCCATCAAGAAGGAACTTACCTCAGTAGGCTTGGTGTGTGTGTCTGTCAAAAGTTTAGTGTTTTAAATCAGAATGGTGATCGTTAGGGGAACATGACTTTTTGAGATAAGATTTTACTTTTCAGTGGTGTGTGAACGTGTTTCTCATTTCCTGTGATGAATTGTCCAACTTTAGACCAACAGCTTTAGAGAGTTTGTGATATTCCCTCCGTTTCTCTTCCTGTCTCCCCCTCTCCTTTTCTAGTCTCATATCTTCTTGTCCACGTGTGATACAAATAACCCATCAATGCATGGTAGGTGAGTGCTGAGAAGAGCATGGAAGCGTAGAATGGTTTGGGTGGATGTCTGGGATCTGTGAAGAAGGAGCCATTTTTTGAGCCTGTTCTGTGGATTGACAGCTGTCTGGCTCCATCTCCCCTTCATCCTGCTTCTGAGTATTGAATAAATCAATCTGCAGTATTGAAGGAGGAGACATTTTCTGTAAAACGTGAAGAGGAGAGAAAAGCATTTAAAAGCTGCTGGAAAAAAAAGCACTGTTCTCATACTACAGATGCCACTTGCATCTGTCAGCAGTGCTTAAAGCAAGCAGACAGATTTTCTGGATTTGTATCTCCCTCCCCAAATGTGAGCCAAATCTTGTGATGAAGGTCAGCAAATTGGTGTCTTGTTCTCCTTCAGGATTAAATATCTTTGAGTGGGGAGTGGAACAGGCCTCATTTTGCCTTATTGTTACAGCAGCCGTGATGTGATTGATATTTTATTTCCCTTTTTTTTTTTAATGTCATTCCCTTGCTTAATTTTACTGTTGTGACATACATTTGGAGTTGCAGTGAAGGTGCTGTATTTCTGTGCTGTCCCCCTTGGAACTACTGTCACACACATGGTGTTTGAGTCCAGAGCACAAACTCAATAGGAGTCAGGTGGGATTAAAGCTGGTCACAAAGAAACATATATGGGGAAGGTGGAACAGCTGAAGACTCACATGTAGCCAGTATGGGGAATGGGAGGAGCTGCAATATTTTTGAGGAGCTGAGAGTTGTTCTCATGGCCCCTGAAGAGGAGATGCAGGGAGGCCTTGAGGCTTGTATGGGTGTGGGTATGAATGCCCAAATGTGTTGACCCTTTGGGTTCCCAGCACAGGTGAGCAGGACATCAGAGGAAGTTCTCCCTGCCTTCTTGCAAGTTATTTACAGCACTTAAATATAGAAGAAAAAAAAAGTAGTAGATGTTTTTCCCCTCTTTGTTATTTTGATCCCTACCTTGAGGAAATAAAGCATTGATCTGAGTACAATGTCAAATGTCGTTGTGAAAATGTTTTTGTGTGTATCCGTCTTGGCAGATCTGTTTAATGTCCTGTGTGATGAATTATGTTGGTCTTGCTGTTACTGAGGGATAAAAAAAGTCAAGAAGCAGTTTGTTTATTTACAACATGATAAAGCTGCAGTAGTGATTCTGCTTTAGCTCACAGATGAGGTTTGAACACAGACAGGGAAACCGTAGGTGAAACTGTCCTGGCAGGCATGTGGCTGAGTGCATGAATGTCTTATTAGTGTCTTCAATTCTCCTGTTTCCCAGTTGCTCAGACTTATTTTTTTGCTCTGTTCTTCCTCAAGCAGGACCTGTCTCTTTGATTTTTCTGTAAAGTTACTGACTCACCTATGGGAACTCTAAAACAACCAATTCATTCTCTTCCTAGAAGTTTTAAGAATATCTCTGAATTAACCTTATGATCTGTGGGCAAGTGAGATGTTTTCTGAATTCTGGATTTGCTTCAATACTGTGCATGCTACTAAAAAGGTCCTTCAAGCTTATTCTGCTGTGACTGGATGAGAAGGTGGTTTTCTTCTTCAGGCAGCTTCAGATGTAGGAACTCAAATACAACTGCCTACTTCCCTTATTCATGTCATGGCACTGGTGTCCTCTCGCCGTGACACCTCGGGCTGCAGAGGCTCTCTCATAAGTGATGCCTGCAGCATGCACAGCAAATCCTTGCTCCTTGTCTGCATCCCAAAGACATTCAGGAGAGAAGGTCACAGGCTGTGGGGCTGGTCCTGGCAGGAGCACTGCAGGTTGGATGCCCCACTTTAGCACCAAGGGGCTGAGTACACGGGGTCTGCCTGTTCCCTGGCTTGTGCCTGGTCTGTTTGTTCTGGTTCCATGTGGCCAAGTTGAAAGTTCAAGCTGGGCATTTAAGATAATTTAGTAGAAATTACGTTTTCTGAGTGTGTTAATTGCAATAAAGGTGTTTCCAAAACTTGAAGTGATGGGGAAACACCAAGCTTTCCAAGCAAAACAAAAGGGTGTTCGAGGTCCTTTTGGGAAGTGGGCTAGGGTGTATCTAGTAGGGTGACATGTCTGTATGTAAATTAAGGTCTTGCATTTCAAAAGACCTCACAGAGATAATTTACATTGTATTTGTTGTCTTTGACTATTAAAACAAAAGTCCATATGAAGGTAAATCTGTGTAGTATAAATAGGATCCTGGTGCACCTCCCAGATCCATGTGGTCCCTGAGGATGTCATGGTCATCTTCAAGGTGCATCTTTTTCCTTACACCCTTGTTCCCACAGGGGTCAGGCACATAGGGCTTGTAACCCACCCCAGTATTGAAACTTAGCTCTTGTGTGAACAGATGAAGCTGTGTAGTGCATGACTGCATACATCTTCTAAATTGTCTTTGTTTTCAGAGAAACACTGGCCATCAGAAGTCAGCCCAACTAACCTGAGTCAGCAGAATAATTATGCATATATTTAAAATAAATTCCATGTTTAGGTTTCGGCTGAGTCAGGGCCTCATAAGTGGATACATAGCTGCTAGAAGCTGTTGATGCTATTGAATTCAGAAGAGAGACAGCAGCTGTGGCTTTGCATGTAACTTGGGGAAGGTTAACAAAATGCATAATTTTTAGTTTAAAAAAAAAAAGGATCCACTGACTAAATTAAAATACATTTGAATGTAAATGTAAAATCTGGAGTGCATGCTGGCTTTATTTTCTGTATTTCAGCTTGGCTGTTAATGATTAACTGGACAGGTTTCCCTTCTGCCTTTAACATGACTGGTATTCATTTTCAGGTTCTTCATGTGATGGCACTGTGAGCTTTGAGAAAAATGTTTAAATCCAAGCAGATACATGAGGAGTTATATGTAACACTCCAAATAATATAACACATGTTAGTAATGAAAACTGAGTTTTGTCTCTAAGCCATTTGTAGAATTTTCGGCAGAATTCCCTTAACTCCAGTACAACATTTCTTCTTGTATCCCATTAACACAGAATATCCAAACTGATAGCCTCCCTTTTGAATATGCAGCAGTTTTGGAAAGTATTCAGTGACTCAAATGAAATTGAGAGAGTAGAACATGATTATTAATTTACTGTAATACTGCTAAAAGTGCTTTTTCTTCCTCCTCCTAGTTAGCAAAGATGACTTGTTTTTTAGAGCCTTAGAGTTGTTCTGTGTTATACTCTGGTCTTTGTAATACTGTTACACTCCTCTCGAGGATGGTTGTGCAAGCCCCATGACTCTTAACTGGAAAACATAAAGCTCTTCAATACAATTAGAACTGAAGAATGTCTCAGTTCTTAAAGCAAATGCTGACCTTCTCATTCAAGTACTTTGCACTCTTTTTGTACTTGGCACTTACCTCATCTGGAGTGGCAGACTGGGGAGGGAGAACCCCTGATTAGACCCTTCTTCCACCAGGAGACAGCATCGTCCCTCTAAATGGATCAAGTGTGGCATGATGAGCGAAATGAGAGCTGGGACTCAGTGTGGAGTCAATATGATGCAGCTCAGAAGGAGGAAAGCTAATGAGCAAATTATCCTTATCTGTTGCAGGGAAAAAATCCTTTGTGAATGAGGCCATGGTACCTGCAGGGCTTTTTGGTGTGTTTTGTTGGTGGTGTTTTTTTTTTCTCTGCAAGCTTATAATAGAAGCTCTACTTCACAAAAATGCAGTGAAGACATGTTGCTAAATCAGTGACTGAAGACATTTGTTTGATTTACTTTCATTCTTTGAGTTTCAAATGCCTCTAAATACTTCCCCTCTTTTTGAAAGCAAGCCAGGTTTATCGCAAAACTTCATATAAAAAAAAGATTTTTAATTAAAATACACGTATCATAGTTAATCTTTCTGATGTTCTTCCAGATTGCATCAGCAATTAGCCATTCATTTAATTAACAATCTATTAATATAATTGCAGTGGAGAACATAAGAAAGTGGTGTGGTTACTCACACAGCACCTGCCCAGAGTTCTGCAAGTTTGTGTTCCCTCTTCCCTGTGAGGGGATGAGCTTTGTGCCACTTTGTCAGCCTGAAGAGTCAGAGTCTCACTGACTCACTGTCAGAGTCTGAAGTGTGTCCCCGTTGTGCACTTTCTCTGAAGCACAGGTTGACATGTTCTCACTGAGGAGTCTAAACTGTTTTAAGTATCTTAAAGTAAAATTGTATATGGTAAATAACCAGGGGTTTAATTTGCAACAGCTCACCAGGAAGCAAAGCTAATGTGTTTGTCTTTATCAGCAATGAAAGGAATCAAAATATCCTGGTCCATACTGCTCACTCTCGTCTTGGCGCTGATGATAATGTCTAAATTCTAGGAATGCTGGAATACCAGTTTGACTTTTTTTATTTTCCTTTCTGTGTCAATTTTGTGTCCTGCAATTTCTCACCATGCGCACCTGCCTGACAGCTGAGGCTCTGGGTAAGTCTGTGCCATGCTGTGACCCTGGTGGCTGGTTTATTGTAGCCCTTGCTGTGGCCTCTTTATGGTGTCTGGTCTCCACTAACTGCCTAGACTTTAATTTCTAATGAAACTAAAATATTGCTTAATCTTAATGAACAAACCATCTTTTGATTTATTTTCTTTTGGCATCTAATTGGAACACTGTAAAAGAAGAAAATCAGCATTGTAGATAAACCTCTGGTTTATTTTAGAAAGGGATTAACATGGACAGATAAATCATGTTACAGTTGGGAGAGAAGTTAAATGGAATAGACATGTCATCAAGGTGATGTTCAAATAATCGAGTATCTTATTGTTAATATGACTTTTAAAGTCTAGAGCTTAAAGTCCTTAGTGTTGGTCTTTGTAACCTGTGATCCAAATTCCCCATTTTTCTGAAAATCGCATGCATCTTTCTTACCTGACAGGTAAGAAATCACTATATTTACTTCATACTGGGGAAGAGGTTGGAATTCAGCATCCCGCTTGTCTCCTCTGCTGTTGCCTGATCACATCTCAGATATGTTTAAGTTGGGGTGTTGTTTCAATTGTATTGAAAATTTAAAGTAGCTGCCTCAAGATCTTCTTGTGAATGGAGTGCAGTGTTTATGAATTTGAGAGAAGGAATCATACCTGTACTTGCAAGTGTAGTGATGTAGGTGTTTCCCTTTGGAGAAGCCTGGATTGCTTAGAGTGGCCTCTGGGTTGATTAGATGTCTTCTCAACCAAGGTGCCTCAGCTGGGCTACTGGAGCTGGGCACTCCTGCATACAGGGCTTGTCCCCTTTTTATGGAACCACACATTGTGGTTTTCCTGGTTTGTAATTCAATCTTGAAGTTTCATTTGGTAACTTGGGACTCTTCTGTTAAAGGAAAACTTTGCAATTTTAGAACATCAACACCTGATTCAGATCTGTAGCCAACAGAAAGACTCAGATTTGGTTTCTGAAGGAGTCTGAAGTTAATCCCAGCTATGAGGTTTTCCAGCTCTCCATAAACAGTGGCAGAATTCTCCTGTTCTCAGCCCAGACCCATATTAGTTGATTTGTTGGCTTTACTGTGCAGAACTTAAGAGGGGTTTTTCATCCTGGCAGCTGGAACATATGTGCTCTTGTAAAGAAGGTGATTTGGGAATGAATGACTTGAAGCCTGCTTTGGTTTGTACCAGTAGAGATGTACTCAGCATTATCTCATGCACTGTAAATTCTGCCACTCTGTAAAGTGTCCAGTATTGAATATTCCAAGTTCTGTGCAGACACTTAAAAAGTGTAAAGCAACAGTCTTTAAATGAGAATATGGAAAATAATAATTTCACCAATATTTGCTGCACTACTTTGTCAATAACAGCATTAAATTTAGCAGTCAGCCTTGTGCTGACAGTACTTAAAATCTGCTTAAAATTCTGCTTTGGTGTTGCTAAGAGCTTGGCTAGTTGAAGTTGTCTTCAATATGGGCATGAAATTGGGTTGAAAATTGGGTTTACCTTTTTCTTTCTCCCTAATACTTTCCCTTTACTAAAGTTCCTTTCAAACAACGGTTATTTAAGAAATTGCATGAGGCTTTCAGGATTCACATGAAACACTATAAAGTGGAATTTTTAATGCATGTTGGTCCTTTAAAGCTCTTGCATGTCATGGTAATGATGTAGAGCACCTGCTCTGAAGGTAAGATATTAACACTGTCCTTGGAGTAGTAGCAGATTCATGTTACTTTGGATGAGAAGCAGTTCAGCTCCCTGCACCTGGTTAGCTGTCACTTGCCTGTGGTCCAGCCACAAGTCCCCAGGCTGTTGGAAATTCAGTTCACAACTTCTGGTCTTGCATTTCTACTCCTCTCTGCATCACCAGAGCTCCAGTATGAGAAAGGCTGGATTTGAATTCCTCCTCATTTTCGAGGTTGTTGACTTATTTTTCTGAGTTCAGCCAGATGTGCTCTGCAGAACCATCCCTACATCCTGTTCATGTCTGGCTGGTTGCAGATCAGAGACTCACGACTGTGTTTGATGCTTTTGGCCATTGCTTTTGCTGATTGCTGTGGCAGGTCACTCAAACCTGCCTGCAGCTGGGGTAGGAGTGTCCTTCCAGGTGCACTTCTACAGCTGCTCCATGATGAGACTGTTCTGGAACTATCTGATGTCATGACAATAGTTGTGTTTGCTGGAAGTGTTTCCAAATGCATAACCTAAATGGCAGAAAATATGGGCTGGAGAAAATAATCACTTACTGATGTTCCTTATGAAAGTGTGCCTCATGTCCACAGAAAAAATACTGCAGTCAGTTGTCAGGGATGCCATGGACAAGTGACCTTCCCCTCACAGTTCATGGAACTGCTTTGCTCTCCAGTGGTTGATACTCCCTTCGGAGATAAGTAGCAGATTCAAAGCATGGAACCCAAAGGTGGGTGAGGAGCAGAGGTGATCAGCTGTTGGCCCTCACACCTTCAGTGTCCTCCAGTTGTAGGAGTGCTGTCAAGGGGATGGGCTCTGCTCTGCTTAGTGAAGGAAACTGGTTCAGTTGGGCAGAGATCTCATCCCTCAAATTGTGAAGTTTTCTGAGTGCCATGGGAGGCAGCTGGTGATTCAGGGAATGGGAAGAGCTATGCCTGCTTTCAAAAGACCTGCTAGATTGATGTCTGTATTGTGAATGTTTCAAAGGATGTTGATAAAGCTTTCCTGCTTTTAAAAGATGAGTTGCAAGGAGAGAGCTGCATTCATGCCATGTAAACATCTGACTGCAGAGCCTCATCTAAATGATTCACTTAAGTTTGTTTCCTGCTCTGAATTATACCCCAGATAGCTTCTGTGTTTTCACTGACTACCCAAGTGCCCATAAGCATGAAAACAGGTCTGCAGAATTAGCAGTGAGAAGGTTGTTTGTCTGGTAATGTACTGACTCACTGGAAGAAGTAAAATGGAAATTGTATAGAGGTACAGAGGACGTTGGAGATCGATGCAGTTTTACACGTGCTATTGCCAAAGGGTTAAAATACCATGTTATAAAATACAATGTTAGCTTGAACATTATCCTGATAACTTGTATTGAGTGCATTACACAGGTGCAAACGAGGTTTATTTTTGCCCCAGATTCTGAGTGCTCTTGTTGCTCAGGTCTAAAACATGGTGCTCTGTGAGGTCCATAAATTACCAAAACATAAATTACCAAAATTCACTATAATTGAACCCACTTTATCAACGTAGTCCAGTTGCTTTCTAAGTGTGTTTGTTCTCACTGCATAGGCAAATGCATTTAACAAGGATTTACTGCATTATGTGCATGATCATATGGTGGAGCAGCTGAACATTTATAGCAGTTCTCCAGAGCTGAACTAATGAGTGTGTGATTCAGTTTGCAACTAATATATTTTGAATGTGGTACGTCCACGGTTGTGAGCCAGTATCTGGGTTTGACCAATGGGAGATTATTTCACCTGTTGTAGTTTCTGGGCAGCTTTCAAAAGGGATCTGAGCAATGATGCAAGTCTCTGTTTCGTAAGTAATTTGAAATTACAACTCCAGAGAAGTTGCTGCATCTAATAGCAAAGGAAGATATGGGAAGGGACCTGAAATGTAAGAATGGTCTTCAAGCAGGAAGGCCCAGTTTGTCTCCTGAGACTGACAGATGAAAAGGCACAAGACTTTTAGGGAGTTACCCAAAACTCTCACACCTTGTTTCTGGGAAACGTTAATTTTGGGAAAGGAAGCAGGTGACTGCACCTTCAGAGTCTGTTATTCTTATTTACTTCCAAAACAGTTTTATGACCACATTACAACAGCCAGCCTGATCTGCAGGATCAGACACTGGGTGATCCCATTGGCAGTTTGGTGCCCAAGTGGCCTTGGCAGTGGCCATGTCCATGTTGCACTGCATGTGATTCTTCCAGGATTCATCCCAGAGCTCTGCATGTGGGTGTCTGTGCAGTTTTATCTGGATTATGTCTAACTCTGTACAGAGGAGGTTTGGATATATCCAGCCTGTAATGCCACCAAGCCAGGGTGATTCCCTTTGCTTGCATTGCTGGTCTCTTTTCCTGCAGCTCTGGCTGTGCATCAGTGCAGGGGTTGGCTTTGCCTTGCTCTGGAGTATTAAGGGAATGCATATGATAATAAGACAAAGGTTTTCCTTAGTAACCCTGACATTGAGTCATCTGCATTGTGTACTACACATGTAAGAGACTTTTTTTCTTCCTCTTGCTTGTAGCTTTAAATTCAGAAAGATTATTGCCCATAAAAATGGATTTTGGGTAGCTGCTTGTAACTCACCCACCATGTTTTTAATGTTATCTTCCTGGTATTTAGCAGCAGTGGCATGGATATGTACCTGGGTATTGCAATTCTGGGAGATTTGCAACAAATTTACAAAATATTTAGGGGTGTAAGCCGCATGAAAACATCTTGCAACTGAAACATTATTGGTTCAGTAATAGTGTGTCTAAGCAGCAGCTCTTCATTCCTATTGGAATATTTTTTTGACATGATGAAGAGTAAGCAGGTGGTGCAGTAAGATGCTTAACCTGTCACAGGAAGTTTTGGTATTATGAGTTGACTGTAATTAGCACAGGGAAGCTTTTTGTTTGCAAAACATTGGAAATTTATTATTTCCTTTGAAAAATATTGAACATTAATATATATATTAATAACTTATGTCTATAGGTTTGGTTTTGTTTGGACTCTGGAATGAAGAAAACTTTCAGCAATTGCTTGTGCATAGTACTTGAATCCAGTGGTCCAATGATCAGTAACATGTCCTTAATAATGTCTTTCCTAGGAGATTGAGTCATTCATTTAGTGGCTCTACAGAGTTGTCATTAGGACCTTGTTAAGCATAAAAGTAGAAAGGAAGAGGAATTTACCTGGGGTTAGTGATTAGTACTCTCCCAGTTAGTAAGATGTTGGTTTTCAGCAAGGATGATGTGAAGAGTTACTGCAGCTAATGCTTTGAGAAAGTCCTTACTTCAAATGCTGTCTTTGGCTTGCTGAAACCTTTTGAATTGAGCTGGATTTCTATTCTGTGAAAGGGGAAAAAATAAGTGCTTCGAAATGCTTAGTTTAATTGGGGGGAAAAAAAGGCCTTACTAATTCGAATTAAGGAAAAATGCTGGTTGAGACTTTAATTGCAAAAGCACAACCCAGCAGCAGTGCTGGCTGAAAATAAGGTTGTCTTCTATGGAGAGCCACCGTTCTGACAAAATGTACTCTTGATTTTTTTCCTGCATACAGGACGGGGTGACATTCAGCCCCAGTTGGATAGTGCTTTACAAGATGTCAATGATAAGTACCTGCTGCTTGAAGAAACTGAGAAACAAGCTGTCAGAAAGGCCCTGATCGAGGAACGCGGGCGATTCTGTGCTTTCATCTCGATGCTGCGCCCTGTGATAGTAAGAGCTCTTCGTTTTAAGTCTGTACAATTCACAGATTAGATAAATGGCCAAAAGCCTCCAAAAAGAGTATCTTGTTGTGTCTGGGGAATGAATTTCTAGAGCCAAAATTCAGCCTACATCTCTGTCAAGCAAGTGGTGAGGGTTGGGACCTTTCTTACAGGCGTTTGGAGTAATTCTGTGATGGAAGACACTGAATATTTTCAAGATGACTGGTGAGTAAACAGTGAAACAGTGGGCACAAAGGCTGAAATCAGTTTGTGTTCCCTATGCATTTCAACCTGAGACATTGCAAATGCAGTTTTTTCCACTGCTTTTCTTCTTAACATCACATTTTAATATAAATCTTCCTTACTCCTACTCCAGTGCTAGGACTGATAAATGTTTCAAGACCTCCCCTGTGTATATAATGACATTATCTGACAGATTGCAGGCTGCTTCCATGCAGCTTTCTGATAGCTCTTTTCCTCCTACATGACAGGTTTTCAGTTCATTGAAAAGGTTTCAGTGTATTTTTATCATCTTAGGTTGTCTGAAGCCTGACAAGGAATTGTTCATGGCTCTGTGCGAGCACGATGCATTTCTGAAGGGTCACCAGTGTACTGGGAAAACGTTCCCAGTGCTTGTTTACAAAGAGCATCAGTCTCACCAGAAAACAGTAGTTTGAGAAGTAGGAAAAAAGATGGCCAAGCAAGAGGAGGTGAATTCCAGACTCTCAGGACCTGGAGGAAATGGTAGTTAAGGGATTACTATGGTAGTGTACAGTACTCTGTACCTGTATAATGCCTTTATCTCAAAGTTTCCAAAAACTAGCAAAGTTTAACCCCTGTTTATATTCAGGGCTAAAATATTTAGGGCACATTAGTGAGTACACATAGAAGAGTTAAATATTTGTCAATGCAGCAACACTGACACTTTTTCTGAACATATCACAAAAAGAAGGCTGAGACACTATCTTGCTGATGAGAGAAAAGATTTCTGGGCCTCAGCACTTACAGCATTCTTAAAGTAGTTAAAAAACTTAGTATTTTCAACCTTCTTTCATTAAAAGTTATTGCTTAATGGGCAAAGAGAAGGCATCTCCACTGGGCATCTCTGTAGTCATTAGCAGAAAGGAAAAAGTCTTGTATTGTGTTATTCGTCTGATTTTTGAAACCAAGGCTCTGATTAGCCTTGTTTGTTTTGTCTTTTCAGGAAGAAGAAATATCAATGCTAGGAGAAATAACACATTTACAAACCATATCAGATGACCTGAAGAGTCTCACCATGGATCCACACAAATTGCCATCCTCAAGTGAACAGGTTCGCTTTTGTTACCTGGAAAGCATTTTTATTTGTAGTTTGCACCAGTTTTCCTGTTGTGTTACGAGGAATATTGACTGCTGGTGTTAAGGGCTTAATGTTATGTTTTGTTGATGCTTCACTGCAGCAAGGTCATTTTTAAAATAAGCAATTTTAAAAAAATTGTTTTGAAGTACCAACTGAGTGCCCCTGAAGTATTTAGTGAGACCAGAGTGAAGTGGTAGCAGTAACACTTTGAAGTATATGAAGATACCAGAATTCTGTTGAGGGTATATGAGCAAGGAGTGTCATTTCCTCACCCTACATTTGAGCATCCCTGTCTTCATGTAGCCACAAGTTGCTGGGATTAGATGGCTTGATGGGAGTCTAACATTTGAGCATCTTTCCATGCTGTCCTTAAAATGCATAGGTAAATATTAATAAATCATTAATAAATCCACACAGGACAATCATTAAATAAATCCACAAAGGACATTTTTGGCAACCTTGATGTGTGAACTCAGTTTTCTTGTCATACTTTAATCACCTTATCATTGACCTAGAAGTGTAAAGCTCTGCTGTGGCTGAGTATTGGATCTTCAATTAATTTTTTAAAACGCAACAGTTCAACTCTAAGGCTGTAATAGTTTTTTTTAAAAGTAAAATAAAACCAACCTAGAATGAAACAGCTTCTGGAATGCATTAAATAAATATCCAGTTTACTTTTTAAGATTTTTCCATTCACATTTGAACTTTCTTCTGTGATAGCAGCCCTAGTGTTGAAGTGTGTTAGTTCCTGGAAAGCCAAGGGTGAATCTGACTCCTGTGTAATATACACAGCATAATTCTGGAAGAGAACTGAGTCTGAGTCGATTGGCACTGGAAGTTTGTAGTAGTGATGAATGTTACATAACAAGCAGATGTTTTCTGTTAATACGGGGAACAATTTTTCCACATTCTTGATGCTATTGATTATCTTTCATCAGGTAATTTTAGATTTGAAAGGTTCTGATTACAGCTGGTCTTACCAGACTCCTCCATCCTCTCCCAGTACTACCATGTCCAGAAAATCTAGTGTTTGCAGGTAAGTTGATTGGTAATATTTATTTTTAATCTGTTTGGGGGCAAAGCGAGGCAAGTTTAGACTATAATATGGATTCGTATACATCCTTAAATCTTAAATAACAAGTCTTACTGAAATCAGTCTCTCATGGTCATTGTTTGTTAATTTACTGGGAATATTAAAAAGGATGGGGATGACTGAACAACTTTTGAACTCAAGACAACTTGAAGATGCTTTTGATTCAGTTCTCTTGGATCCATTTTGGATCAAAGAGCAAACCATACTGATCTAAGCTCCGAGATTGTTCATTCGTAATTTCCTTTTCTGTTTTTCATATGATGACTTTTTAGATTATTCTAAGTTGCTGTTACTAATCAGTAAGTTAAACTGTTTGAAAAGGGAAAACATCCTGGGCAATTGCCCTATCAGTCTGGTAGATGGAAATGCTTTTTTGATACAAGTTTTTTTGACTGTTTAATGCTGTCTGATGCTGTCCTGAAATATGTTGAAACACTGGATTCTGTCTATGCTTTCTCTGTAAAAACTGTTTTCTCTCATAAAACAGTTTATTAGCATGTTGCCCCCATACCCTGGTGTCTACATTTACTCTTTCCTTTTACTGAAAAGGAAGGTATCCTGTTGTGTATTCTGCTCAACACCTCTTTAACTGCTCTCAAATTATTACCTTTCAGTTTGCTTTATGAATAATGTACTACAGGTTCACTGTGTATGAGCAAAGTTATCTGCAGCATGTCAGAGCAAGTGAACACCACTTCTATGTACCTACTTGTCTCTGCATGCAGATATATATAAAAAAAAGTCAATACTTTTATATATATATATGTGGAAACATGCATATTTAGAGCAATGAGCACAGGCTTAAAGATGCAATATCCTCAAGCTATAAAAGAAAATGGCAAAAGACCCCCCCTCCCCCAAAAATTTCATCATCTGTTCCTAGTCAACCTCATTTTGTGCAGTAAAACCTGTATGGCACAGATGTATGTGTGTGGGTAAAACATGGCAGAGCTCCTCTTCTCTGCGCCAGACTGACTTGTACATCTTCTGTGTACATGGAATTTGTGAACGGGAGGTGCAGGCCTCACCCACATGTCCTATAAAGCCATTCCTTCACCCAGGCTCCTGCCAGTGGAGGTAGGAAGCTGCCTTCACATGGGTGCATCCTGCTAGTCCTGCTCAGCCACCCCAGCAGGAAATTTCAAAGGCTCCCACATTGTGGCTGGCATGTCCTTACTGTCACTCGTGGATACTGAGGTTTAAAACTGAATTTCTTTGTTTGAAAAGTCACATTGTTTTTTTCCACGGGTATTAACTGGGGTTTTAATTCTCTTGACCGACTTTCTTAGTAACTAAAGCTCCATACCCAGTGGCTTGGCTTCATTTAATATGCCATCATGTGTTTTCTTCTGGTAGGAAGACTTGTAAGCAAAACTTGTCCGAAGTGCTCTGAAGTGTGGGGGATTTGGTGATGCTTTCAGAAGTCTCACACCTTGTCCTGCTGACCGTCTGCAGTGACATGCCTAGAGACAAACTCTTATGTGAATTGCAATGCCTTTTGTCTCTCTGCTAGAAATCCCACTGAAAATTTGAGCCATGGAGCAAAGGCAGCGCAGTGTAAGTCAGGAATAGGAGGCAGCCATCAGCAGACACTTTTTGAGCAAGTGCTGTGCAAATGCTTGGGAGGACATGTAGCAATCCTCCATCTCTAACCTGATTTTGAACTCTGAGTGGTTACAGATTTGATCATTTGAGTGAAAATCAAGGTAAAATGCCATTTTCTCTCTGGTTGCCAGGGATACTGCAGCTGCTTACAGTTTTTTTACTGATATATATGTGCATATATATATATATATTTAATTTGTCAACATTTTTCTTTTCCGGTTTATGCTGCCTGTTGCTAGAGACATGTGGAATGTTAATTGTACTGTATATGGGTCTCTCCCCACCCCGCCCTTGTGTCTTTTCCTCTCCCCTTTCCTTTCTCTGTTCCTTTTGTCTCTCACAGCAGTCTGAACAGCGTTAACAGTAGTGATTCCCGGTCCAGTGGCTCGCACTCGCACTCACCTAGTTCACACTATCGCTATCGCAGCTCCAATCTGCCTCAGCAGGCACCCATGAGGCTGTCCAGTGTGTCCTCCCATGATTCTGGATTCATGTCCCAGGATGCTTTCCAGTCCAAATCGCCATCCCCCATGCCACCAGAAGCACCTAACCAGGTACGTGCAAGCATGAGAACAAACACCTGAGTGTGAGCTGGACTCTGTAACTCGGCTCACCTTTCACAGAAAGGATCTGGTGTGGTTTTGGGGTACCTTGGAGTCAGTTTAAACACTGAGGGAAAGGTTTGTTTCACTACACTTCATCCATCTGAAAGTTGGGCCTCTAGTTGGAGTGATTTATGCTGCTTTTGCAGTCAGCACTGAAGAAAGGGATGAGTCGCTCTTGAGGGATTTAGTTTTCCCTCTGGCCCTGCAGGGAGCCTAGGTGCCTAACTTTCAGATACATACAAATGAGAAAGAGCAAGAAGTCCCACCATACAGGAGGGAATAATATTCCCTTTACCCACTGAGGTTAGTAGTTAATATCCTGCACAGATTACAAATTGTTAATATCTGGTGGCTTTTTAATGGGCAAATACTGATGCCAGAACAGCCTTTTGACAGCCATAGTAGTGATTCTGGTGGCTTTGGCATTATAGAGACAACTTCTATTCCTCCCCTGCAGAGGGGATGCTCAAAATGCCCTCAGTTACCATATGGAATTGACTATGCCATTTTTTATAACATCCATTTCTGTGGATAGGTTTGCTCTTTTGAACTCTCAGTTGAGCATCTTGCAGAAATAAGGTTTCTGCATGAAAATGAGAGGTATTTTTAATGCTTTATGGAACTCAAAAGAAATGAGTGTTTGTGTAGTCACATATGATAACATCCTGAACCCAGTCAAACTAAGAGGATTTCACTATAAATATAGGCAGCGCTTTTCCAGAGCATTTTTAGGTCTGCAGAAGGAATTTGCTGCTGTATTTCATCATAGCATTATTCCTATAAAAAGCAGCTGGCCATCTGCAGGCAGAGGTTTGCAGTGCTCCCAAGGCCTGTGTCTTCCAGCACCTGAATTCTCTGCTGTTTTGTTTAATTTTTTTTAACAAGTCAGACAGCAAGTGCAGTATGTTTTAAACAAGGCTGAATTGCCATCTCACATTATAAATCCCATTGTAAACCTTAGTTACAAACCGAAGTGGACCTAATATCCTGTCATTGAGTGTTACTCATTTTAATACACTCTGAGGTCACTGGAGAAGATTGTCTCTTACTTCAAGAAATGTAGTTGCACTCCTTTTCACATGTCAGGGAGTAGATAGTTTTGTAGGCATGGTTGGGGAGTTTTAATGCTCACAGTCAGCAAGCAGCAAGTGTTAATGGTTACCAAGTGTTACCTGCCCATGTAAGCTGCTCCTAGTCCACCTTTGATAGCACACAGACCCTTACTTTTTGCAGAACATTTAGTAAGTAGCACCATTAGGTTTTAAGGTATCACCCAAAACAACAGTGATTCATTTAGGCTTGGAATACATTCTTCTTTAAATATTACTTCTTTAATTTTAATAGAAATGCTTTCTTTTCAAATTACACCTCTTCTGCACTGTCCCCAATCTGGACACACCATCTTTTTTTTATGGATGTCATCCTGAAAAACTTTGTGAACACTAATAAAATGAATGTTTTGTTTAGATTGGCTATGGCTAACCTAAGTGAAATGCAAAAAAGTAAATGATCATTAATAAAGTAAACTGGAATAGTAACAAGGTAAGGAAGTTAACTTTTAAGATACATCAGTCACACATGCTAGCATCATCTTTGGTTTTCATAGTATCCACTGTACCTGCATAAAAGGGCAGTAATCCACATGATGATGCTGTGTTTGCAGATGAGGATGTAACTTTACAGTTGCTCTTAGCATGGAAAAAACCAACACCTGTCTTTGCAATTCCCCTGTTAAGCAGAAGAGAGAACTTAGGCTGTATCAGGTGGCAGCACATCCTGAAAGTCGATGGGAGTCACACTGATTCACACCAGCTAAGTTCATATGCTTTCACTTCATTTTAGAAACTGTCCATGAAGTTGCAAACTGATCCAAGCATCACTTGAGCTATTCATGAGCTGTAGAAGGCTGCAGCAGTGTGACAAGTGTAGTGTGTTGGTATAACAAATAGGAATGTGCTCTGTATGTCTCTGGTTCTGTGTACCTTTACGCAGAGGAAAAGGTAACAGATCATTGCTTGGCCGCTTCATCTTTGCTTAAGTGTCTTGCTTTGTATGTTCAGCACTAAGTAAATTGTGTGTGTTGTGCTGACAGATGATTGTGATCGTGAGCTTACTGAGAAGCTGTTCAATTTACAGCGTTACCCCGTGTTGTGTGTCTCTGACCAAGTGACAGATCTCCGTGTGGTTGTGCTTGCAGGCTCTGTGGTGGGTGGGGAGGAGCAACAGCTGCTGCTGTTCCTGAAACACTGATGTCATTGTTTCTGGTAGTGACACTGAGAAAGCAGAAAAGCAAGCTCTGGAACCAACATAGCAAATTAAAAGCTGTATATCTGCGCAGGCGGACACTTTGCTGATGTTTCCTAGCTACGTGCTGTGGCGTCTGCTGGATCAACAAAGCCCTTTTTCTTTTAATAATAGGTTTAAAAAAAGTAGAAGGGGGCTACATAAAATTCCCATATTACAGGAATGGTAATATATGAACTATGTGGAGCTTTTATGTGCATGCCTACATTTTAGACAAAGTGTCACTGAAAATTCAAGTGAATTTCCTCAAAAACACAGATGGAACTAAAGGGGTTGGTGGGAATCTCAAACAAAATGTAACTAGAGATTTAAACAAGATACAGACTGTACCAGAAGAGAGATGACTGACAAAATGAAGACTACTTTGCAGCCTGTAGTTGCTGGGTAGTTAGTGTTTACAGTTATTACACTCTGCATAGAAGATAGGAAACAGATCAGTTATAAAACCAGACTGTGCCTTCCACTGGTTTAGGAGGATAACTTTTCTGCAGCATTTCAGTTAACATCCCTGGGAGTAAAAGTGCTAGCTTGTAGCTTGTATCTGTACATGTGAGAAAGTCACTGTAAAATGCTTTAACCATAATTGCACAGACACATTTGGGTGTAGCTGAACAGCTGGAAAAGCATCTCAGGTCTCTTTCTGGAGTGCCAGATGTGAGGTCAGCCATGGCCATTGTTGCCCGTGGCACATACTGACCTTGTACAAAGCCTTTCAGACTGACCTGCTGCTGGGAGCAGCACACCAAGAGTGGCTCTTGGGTGGACACTGGACGTGGCTGGTGCTGCTAAAACCCACATGTTGCCCTATGTAGTAGAGCGCCTGAAATCTGGGAGTATCTGTGATGAAATAATATGGTAGTAATATAGTATGTTTGATTCAGGGGGATGATAATTGAAGGATCCACTGTATTTGGAGTGAACATGCATGGGGGAAGCACTTATGCAATTGGATTTCATAGGTTGCTTAGACTTTGTGGAGATGAAGGCAAAGGGAGAAAGAGAAGCAGGTGAAGACAATGAAAATATTGATGTGCTGTTAAACACCAGAGAGAGAAATCTTTATTGTGAAAATACTCTGGAAATCACTTTTCCTAAACAGTGAAGTAGAGAAAAACTGAATGTGAAGTTGTTCCTGCATGTGGAGATTATAAAGCTGGAAAGATTCTGCTTTTGAGGAGATTCCATTGCTTGAAATAGCTTAAAGTTAGAATAGAGAAATACATTGTTACAGATATTCAGTTTTCCATTTAAATTAAGAAATGCTGCCAAATAAACAAAAGCTGAAACGTAGTAATTAGTTATCACCAGGTAGTTCTTCCTCCAAAACTTCCTTTTCTGTTTCCCAACTGTTTATCCCTGACTAGAAAGAAAGGTCAGTAGAGATAGGTTCCTGGAAGCAAGACAAATTGAGTAGGTGACCTTGAGTCACTACCCAGAGCTTTCTGAAAAGTGGTAAGACTATATTCCACTGACTGTAGAGGGATGTTGGACCAAGCTCGTCATTAGGATTTGGTCTCCTAGGAAACCTTTGTCCAAGAAGGTTCTGTCTTGCAGTTGAGAAAGGGACGGTGTTAAGAAAGCAATACTATGTTTCAGTGGAAAATGTAGAAGCAAAGGATGCAAGTAATTCAAGATAACCACAGTCCTTTTATAGGTTAGTAGGACAGCAGATGGAAAATGTAATTGTACAGTCCAGTACCCAGGTCTTTTTATATCCTTGCTGGAACTCATACATTCCCCACCAAGCAGCAGGACACTGTCCAAGGACAAGCCATGGCACAACGTCTGAGAGATCAGAAACTGCCTGGTCAGAGGGACCAGAAAGCAGCCACATCTGTATAATGTACATTTGAGGCACTGCTCTCGCTGGCAACTTTAACCCTTTTCTCAGATGGTTTGAGAGCAGAGCAGAACCACTATTATCACGGCTGTGGGAAAAGAATAGCTAAAATAAACTCATTTTAAAAATGATTCAAACAAAATAATTAAAATTTTAAAACAAAATAACAAAACTTTAAAAAAAAAATCTACTAAAACAATTTGAAAAAAATCTGACAGTCGGGTTTCTCACGCCATAGACTGTGGAGTAAAAATTACTCTGCCAGGTGTTTGCCTGTGTGTGTGTGAGAGGGTGTGCACTACAACAAGCACTCCAAAGTTTGGAGACTTTTTGCCCAAGCAGTAACTGTGACGTTTCTGCTAAGAAATAAAGGATGGCCTGTGCTTCCCACACTTGGGTCCAGCCTCTCAGGAGTGGCTCTGCAGTCTGATCCAGGCAGCCTTTTATGTGCTGCCAGTCATGTTTTCCTTACGCTTTTCCTTCAGGAGTTCAGTATTCTTCTGCCTCCCTCTCCATTCTTTTCTCACTCTTGTAATCCTTTTTTAGCAAGACTGAAGGTTCCCCTTCTCTGTGCTGTGCAAGTTTCCTGTTTCCTTTCCACCAAATCTTGCATTTCCTTCAGCTACATTTCCAGAGTGCTTTCCCGATGGTGTCTTGATTCAACCTTTGTCTAGCTTTTCTTGCTGAAAATGGCCATACTGAGTTAGTGGGAGAGTCTTTTTTGTCATCTTTTCTTCACCTTGGAGGAGTCAATTTATTGCAAGAGTAAGTTCACCAATTCCGGTCTTTTTTTTTCCCCATACACCAAGTAAATGGAAAAATTCTTTGCATCATTGCATTTTTGAATTTTTTGTCTATTTGCTACATGCATCTTTGTTGCTAATAAGCCTCATTTATGAGCCATTTCTACCATTACTTGATATAATCTTGCAAAATTTCTGTAAACACAAATAGTCTATCAGATATAAACTCCAAATTCTTTGTTGTCAGCATCAGGACATCTCCAGAAAACAAGGTGGCATGAGAGCTACTGTGCTTGGAACTTGGACTCTGTACTGTCTGTCCTCCCAGGTGCAGAGTATGCAGCCTCAGGAGGGTCACTCAGGCCCAAAAAAAGAAAACATTTTCTGTAATTACATTTTTCTCTCTTCGTTTTTTTCCTGGCCAAACCATAACACTAGTGGGAGTATTCTCATGGGGCTTCTGTTGCTGAGGTACCTGGAATATCAGGCAGAACTGTGGAGTTTTAGTAAAAGCTAATTCTCTAAAATGTATTTTTCTCTAAGGATAGAAGCAATAAGCTCACCTCCATTTAGTGCACTGTAGTTATGTCTGATGGCAGAGTCAACTGCAGCTCATGTTTGTCAGTATTCTTATTTTTAGAGGCTTTTCTCTTGTAAAAGGAGTTGCATTAAATCAAGAATGTGACAAGTTCCACAAAACATCAAGCTGCTGCATCATTGTGTGCCCCAATACACACTTTTCACTGCTTTCATTAACAGTTACATGTCATTTGTTCTGGTTTCTTCTGATCTTACCTTCCCCGAATTCTTACTGCTCCTCAAATACAAGCCTTGTTTAGCTGAACATACTTGTATCCTAATCACATTTGACAGGTCACCCACAGGTCTGATCTCATGTCAGCATAGGATGAGATAAGTGTTATTTCTATAAAATCTTCCATCACACTACACACTTTTAAAATTCTTTTAACAGCCTTCACTGTTAAAATTTCACTTAAATCAGTTTGTAGTAAGTTCAGGATGCTGGTACTATATTGACCTCTCAACAGCCCCAGTAGTCTTCACCAAAACCTCTGTGGTGACAATGTTCCAAGTTGGGAGATGCATATCTCATTTTACCAGGCTGTACATTCCTCATATGTAGCTTCTGGTGAGTAGTGAGACAACTTGTGTCCTCTGCAGTGCCCCTTATCCAGCTGTCTTTTTATTGCAAACTCACTCCCCTGAGGTCAGCCCTCACCTGAGGTTAACTGATGAAGTTTTATTTCAGATGGGGTTTCCCTTCCTCTCTGACATGTCATTCTTTGAAATCCATGGCTTTGCTACACAAACCTGATACAAGAGCACATTCTCTCTGCTGTCGTAAAACAAAATGTAGGGGATGTCCTTAGACCTTGTTTCGTAGGTCCTGGGCTACTAAAGGGTGAATTAGTCTTGCTAGTGTTGAACTTCCTGACTGTGAATAGAGCTCAGTGTTGCCCTGACAACTCTGCCAGTATTCTTGACCATTCCCAAGCACTCGGTTGGACCTGAGCACACACCCCTACAGAGCGGGATGCCACTTTCAAGAGGCAGATGTAGAAGAGCATTTTAGTAGCCAAAATGGTCCATGTGGTTATTCCCCTTGGCCTGCCTGTAGTTGAATTAGATGCTGTTGGTCTTACAGCAGCGAATGTACATAAAGGCATACATTGAAAATTGGAGAAGTTCCTAGCTAGAAGCAAAAGGTTTGATATGTCCTGCATTTTCCTTCACTCTCCATCCAAGCCCCTGATAATTTCTGTCTGCTGTTAAGAGAAGACAGTTGGTAAGCACATGCTACCACTTCTGCACTTAGCAGAATACATGTACCTTCACACTGGCTGCTGGGTGGGAAGGTCTGAGTCAGAGTGTGTTTGGTGTATGCATCCTACCCACAGAGGCACATGCATACAGGTTGTGCACTTTGGAAACCTCCAGTTTGGTAAGTATCACTTCTTTCTCTGTTCCATAATATTTGAACTCAAATGAGCTTTTCACAAGCACTTTTGCAGATCAGAATATCTGAGAACTTGTTAATGTAAGTGACGTTTGCTACTTCATGTTTTAAATCTAAACTTTGTGTCTTTGAAGTACTGATGATTTGCTTTTCTGTATGAATCAGTTGTCTCAGTATATCGCATGTTTGGACCACAGGTGCCCTCAGCTCCCTTAGCTTCTTGCTCTGAGACATCTAACAGAACTGAGAGGCTGAAATTGCAATGAGGAGTTGAGATTGCTGCCTCAATTCCCTCATTCCTAAGCAGTGTGGCAAGTTCTCGCATTAAGCAAATGGCTTATTTTGTTTCTCATAGATTTCCTGAACATTAGCAATGGTTTTGAGCAGTTTCTAATTGATTTTTAAAACCCTAACCCTTTGCTTCTCTCATCCTTCCCTCTCTCTTGTGTGTCTCTGTGTATGTGCTTTTTGTCTTTTTAATTTTGTTTGTGATTTTTTTTCTGTTTTGGTGGCTTGTGTATCCTTTCCCTGCGTTGCGGTGCTGTTTTATGCTGCAGAATTCGTCCAGCTCTGCCTCTTCAGAAGCCTCTGAAACCTGCCAGTCAGTGAGCGAGTGCAGTTCCCCCACCTCAGTCAGCTCAGGCTCCACCATGGGGGCTTGGGCCTCCACAGATAAGGTGAAAAACTTCATCTCCAAGACATACAAACCTACTAGCTCGTTATCCAAACCCTGCAACATTTGGAGCAAAAAAAACAAACAACAAAAGCATGGGATGCAGCCAGGATTCTTCTCTGTGAAGATGAGAATAGGAACTGTTGCACACTCCTTTATAATTTAATCTGTTTCAATAGACCACACTTGCCTTTAAACCAACTGCTAGGAGAAGCTACAAATTGGGCATTTTACAGAGGTAATTTTCCAGGAAAAGCTCATTGCCCACCTTTTCTATTCAAAGAGATTGTGGAAGGCTTCCCAAACCCAGCCGGTTGCCTGGCAAAGAACTTCTTGCCCAGGTTATGCTGTTTGTGGCTTCTCCCCTCTCTCCCATTAGGTAGTACACATTATACTGAGGAATTGGCATTGGGTTTTGACCAAAAGGGAAAACAAAACATTGTTGGAAAAAAATTAGGTGAGATACACTCTGAATCAGGGGAAAAAGTGAGAGCAGTCTCCATTCTCATCTGGTAAATCCTTGCTGTTGGTTTTTGATTTTTTTCTTCCGTATCATCACATAGCCAGAACGTGTCATGCTTGAAGGCTGTATGTTTTTCCTCTCTGTCCAGCTATATAGACTAAATGCCACCAAAGCAAATGCCTCCAGGATTGGGAAAGTTTTGTTTCTATGTCCACACTCTGTAGGGTACCTAAATTGCAAAGGCTTTTTCACTGTGTGCTGCATTCATGGACAGAAGGCAAAGCTGCTCAGCCGGGAGACAATGACCACTAGATTGATGTCTGAAATTTGTTATACCGGATAACAATTTTCAAGCAATCTCACTTCTGAACCAAGCATTGTATCAATTTTCTGTTTTTTATTTGCAGCAGAGTTAAGAGTTTCCTTTCTTTTGTTTTAAGATAAAGAAATTTTTTCCCTAGAACATCTGAGTCACAGTGTATTTTCATATTCATTCTGTTTATATTAATTTCTCTGTTTTTGTTTTTTTATTTGTTTCATTTCCAGTTGTCTAATGGGTTTTATCACTGTAGTTTATCAAGTGACCCATCCGTAGCTTCAGTTGGTGCAGGTCCTTTCCCTCATTTCCCGCCTGTCTCCCGCGCGTGGACTCGGGCTCCCTCAGCCCTCCTTCCAGACTACGTTCATTATTACACCATTGGGCCAGGCATGTTTCCATCATCTAAGATCCCTAGCTGGAAGGTTTGTGTTCCTTTTGTTGTGGCAGTCCTCACCTCCTCATACCAACAGCATGCACACGGCAGTTTGCCACCTTTCGGTCCATGTAATTACTGGTTGATTTGCTCTCTTTAATTCACTCTGAATGGGCACTGCATGGTGAAAATCAGAGCTAAGATCCAGTAGTGGGTATTTCTGAATGACCTTGTCTATTCTAGCACCGACTAAAGCATATTAAAGCTGACAACACATAGATAGGAAGGAATAGTTTAACCCTGGAACATTGGGGAAAGCACTCTGGGCTCTATTCAGCGGGAAAAGAGCTTGTTAAGCACCATCAAAGTGCTCACCTGAGCAGGGAAGGGCAGGCTCTGCATCCATTTGGTTTAGTGAGGTCATTGCCCACCCTGCTGTTCTCCCTGCGGAGACTGTCCTGGGCCCCTGCCTTGGCCTTAGGCAGCCCACTCTCCTAGATCCAGCTGGAGTGGTTTAAGAAGGTGCTTGGCACCAGGTAAACCCGAGTGGTAACTGAAGCTGTCCCAGACTGGGACAGACTGGATGTGCCAGTAATGACACAGACTGGAAGTGCTCACCCAGCTCGTTTTGCTCTCTTGGGGAAGACCACTGGAAAAGTCAGAGTGCAGTAACTTCTTTCAGTTGCTCCAACTGGATCTGCAGGGATCTTCCTTAGCATCAAAATGTCTCCGCTTTGCCAGAGCCTTGACTTTCATCCTTTCCAGGTGATTCCCCTGGGAGACTCTGCCTGGGAGCAAGGGGAGAAGGTCTCTTTCTGTGGCCCTTAATCCTTACAAGGCTGATAAGGAGTTGACAGTAGCTGTGCAGGATTTAAGTGCCTGTGGATGGTTACGTAATACTGCATGTGCACCATGGGACCTGCTTATACATAAAGCATAAATTGAGATACCTTGTTACAGAACCCCCTAAGCTCTCTCCAGCAGTTGAAGACTGTTGAGATAACACAGGGTGGCCACAGTGGTCCTGGAGCTACAGAGTCATTAATTGTGTCTGTGCTAGAAGCACTTTGCCAGTATATTTGACAGCAAAACACTTAGAGCAGAGACACAGATGTTAAGGCAAAGCAGAGTTTCATATGTGTTAATAAAACCAAAATACCTTGTCTGTACAAGGGGTTCTGTCACTTCAGCTGCCTTGCACTTCTCATACCTTGGACTGAGACATATGTCAGTAAAAATCTCATAGTGTGTTCTTTTCCCATCATTAGTTGTATAGAGGAAGGCTGTGGGAAGCTGCCCGTCAGGCAGCTGGGAGCGTGTGGGGCCCATTCCTATGCACAAGTTGTTTCTTGTATTTTTGAAGCGGCTTTTGTCTCAGTGAACGAAAACTCTTAGGATTGGGATTGCCCCTGCGGCAGCTCACGTTAGCAGTGGTTCTGCATCCCAGCACAGGACACGGATCAGTCCTGCTCTTTGTATGCAATGTGTGGGTTCTGGACACCCTCAGGACTTTGCTTAATAGAGCCCTGAGTGAACATAGCCCTCATGGCCTGAGGAATTTCTGTTTCAAATTTAGTACTAGTAATTCAGAGTGAAGTGAGTCTTTCCTCAGTACAAGACCATCATCATAAACTCAATTTCAGTTAGTAAGTAAACTGAGAGGCTACTCAATAGTAACTTCCTCCTCTGATATGTATCAAAAATCTGTTCAAGCCTAATTTTTTCAGAACTGAAGACATGCGTAACGGCACATAATACTAGAATTCGGGTACATCTAGAACAGTTACATTGCTGATTGGACATTAACGTGTATTTTTTGCTGTGTGCCAGTGACTTCTGTGCTTGAAATTCTGAAAATATAGGCTTTAACACAACGGAATTTCATTTACATAACACTATAGTATTAAAATGTTAAATATCTTCATTGAAGAACATTTGGGTAGAATAGGAAATTTAGATTCCCTTTAATAAAGGAAATAAGTTTTATAAATGAAGATTTTTAATGTCCTCAAAGTTAATTTATTTCTCACCTTATTCAGAAAGGCATATCCAGTCTGATACATAATCTATTTCATGAAAACTGTTGTTTTGCATAGTTTCACATGTAATTAAATCACCGTTACTGATGAAAGCTCTCACTAACAAATGCATTTCCTTAGGACTGGGCCAAGCCAGGCCCGTACGATCAGCCGATGGTGAACACGTTGCAACGTCGCAAAGAAAAGCGCGAACCGGATCTCAATGGGGGAGCTCAGAGCGGAGCCCCTGTGCCCCCTGAGGAGGCCCAGAGACCTCGGAGCATGACGGTGTCAGCTGCCACAAGGGTGAAGCTCTAATTACAAGTGCACTGTTTGTTGCAGAGGAAATGGATGTGCTGGCTCCTGCCAGTACTTTTGATGTGCTTTACGTTGGCACACGTTTACCCAGCAAGTGGCACTGGTGTGGTGGTGGTGTGGTCAGTGGGAATTGTGTGGGCATGAGGGAACACACTGTTGGGTACTGGCTTTTGTAGGGCAACGTCCTGTAAAGAAGTGTCTGTTGCAAAGTCCACATAAATGGTTGGGCACAATCCTGTTGGGTTGTGGTGGTGACAAGCTCTGCTGGGGAGGAAAGGCAGCTAAAAGTGGGTGAAGGTGGCTGACCCTTTCTGATGTAATGAGTCTCTTTCTGTGTGTCAGCAGCAGGGGGAGGAGATGGAGGCCTGTGAGGAGCTGGCGCTTGCTCTGTCGAGAGGGCTGCAGCTGGACACCCAGAGGAGCAGTCGGGATTCCTTGCAGTGCTCCAGTGGCTACAGCACCCAGACAACTACTCCGTGCTGTTCAGAGGACACTATCCCATCTCAAGGTACCCATCCAAGACATGTTCCTTTTTAGAGCATTCCTGCCCTGGCCATCACCCTCACCCCACAGTGCCAAGGAGCTGTATTACAGCAGCTGTCACTCACTGGCTTTGTAGCCAGCTGGGGAGAAGGCTGTACATTGCTGCTGTGAAGTTTTTTCCAGCTTGGAATGCAGGTTGGATTTATTAACTACGAGAAACCTGGATTGTTGTATAGTGCCCCGAAGAATTGTATTTTCTTGTGCATTACTCAAAGGAGTTTCAGCTTAAGGATGCCACCATTTTAAAGAAGATGCTTAAATTATATTTCATGGGTTGAGTGGAATGACGAGAGTATTGCATCATACACTTCTTGTGATACTAGTGTCCTTTCTGAGCTATTGTCTCAGCAGATACACACTCATGAGCTTTGCTTTTGTGTTCCATCAGCACTCTGAATCTGCTCTTGGTTTCCCTTTGTGAACTTTTATTTCCTGCCTAAGCAGAAGTTTTGTAATTGGTAAAAAAAAATCCATTGGAGACCGTAACTTTGGCATAGCTGGAGAGCTGCAGTAAGGTGTTGGGTTTTGTACCCTGTTTCAGACTAGCAGCAAGCTGGGAGGGAACGAGTTTCGTGTTTGCAGTTCAAACCTTGTTTCTCAGCTGCAGTGGTTGTGCTGTGCAGTCATGGGAGGCAGCAGGGCTTGTGGAGGGCTGGGCTTGGCTCAGCACTTACATGGAGAGGAAGGAACCCAGTGTAATTATTCAAGGTGATACTGAGTTTTCAGAGCTGACAGCTGGCATTTACTTTGTTTACAAAGTAAATTTGCTTCTGAAATCACTGATACAAGGTCCCCTGAGCTCCACTTGCCTCCATCTAAAGTACATTTTTTAAGTATTTCTATCTACAAGTGGTGGCACACGGCTTGTGGGATGCTGGATTTGGTATCTTCCTGTTGGCAACAAATACTGAGTCTTTGTTACTTCGTTACTTCTTTCTGGAGAAGGGACTGAGTATGTACAGTTCTTGTTCTCTCTCACAAGAGCTGTGAGCACCCTGCAGCTGTAGGGTTGGTTTGCTGTGGTGCTTTCAGTCACACAGTCTGCGAATCTTGGCCACAGGACCTCAGACTTTCTTCCTCCTAAAGGTGGAACCACTCTTAATTCTAAGTGACTTTTCTGGTTATATATACACACTTTAGACTTACTGACATGACTCAGCTGTCTGCTCCAGTGTGTTCCTAACTCTGTCTTTTGGCATCAGTTTCAGATTATGATTATTTCTCTGTGAGTGGTGACCAGGAGGCAGAACAACAAGAGTTTGACAAATCTTCCACCATCCCAAGAAACAGTGACATTAGCCAGTCCTATCGCAGAATGTTTCAAACCAAGCGTCCTGCTTCCACCGCAGGTCTGCCAACCACGCTTGGACCGGTCATCGTCACCCCCGGCGTCGCCACCATCCGGCGCACCCCGTCCACCAAGCCTTCCGTCAGGCGCGGGACCATCGGGGGAGGGCCCATTCCCATCAAGACGCCGGTGATTCCCGTCAAAACACCGACTGTCCCCGACATCCCGGGGGGGCTGCCTGGCGCCCTCGCTGGCACGGAAGAGTGTCCCGAGCAGAGTCCGGAGTCTCCAGCAGCAGGAGATGGCGGGCAGGGTGTCACCAGCGTGCCCTCGTGGAGCGGACAAGCGTCCGTCAACCCTCCGTCATCGAGCCAGAAACTGGGCGTTGCTGAGGAGCAAAGGCAAGCGGTTCCCGAGAGCGAGGGGGAGGAAAGCGACCGGGATGGGGTCGGCAGCCTCGCGCCCCTCGGCCCGGCGGAGCTGGACCCCGGCGAGCTGAGCCCCGGGGACGCCCCGCAGGGTGAAGACATGCTGAACGCCATCCGGCGCGGGGTCAAGCTGAAGAAAACCACCACGAATGACCGCTCAGCACCTCGAATTTCCTAGGAGTGGAGAAGCTGCCAGAGTACCAGACACCGAGAAGGAACTGTGAGGAAACCAGTTTGTCTCTATCCATTCCAATCTGTATTCAGTGATTTTTTTTAAGATACTCGGTAATAGACAGTCTGAAAGTACTCTAAAAAGAGAAAACAAGTGAAAGAGCATAGTAAGGCATAATCTTCACTGGTGTTTTAATTTGTAAATATCGATTATTTTGTTTCTGCATTTTTTTGATCTAAGTTACACTTTTAATTTTTTCTGAAGGTGCCAAATCCCATTTACCTTTTTATAACTCTCTTTGTAAAGTTTTAAATCATCGGAGAAAAAACAAATGTCGAGTAGTTAACTTCAGCAAAGGGATTTAATGAAAATTTGGCTTTTTTGCAAGTTTTTGTAGAGCTCCTTGTAATAGTGAGGTTAAAAAAAAACAAAACAGTGGGACTTACTACTTGTTTAAGTCGTGCTGTAAGGAACAGATCCTCATTTAAGTATTTAAAAAAAAAGCTTGACAAGCAGGAATAAAAATTGACAATAAAAGCAATATATAATGCAAGGAAGAAACCTGCAGTTGGTAGAGTTATTGGGGGGTAGTGGGGGGAGGGAGATGCCATCAAAATAGCAGATGCTGTTGCACAAAAGTAGCCTAGTAGGACGGATTACTAGTAGCTTCATGGTAAATGCATCAGAATAAGCCATATTGGATTGCAGTGTTTTGTTTCTGTAGGGTGTTCTAAGACTGGGTTTTTCCACATTTCTTTTTTGACTGCACAGCAACAACTCTCAGTCACATGCATGCAGCCTTTACTGTGTAGGCTTGGTTCTTCCACCTTCATGTTTGGTTCACTCATCGTTCCGCTGAATACAAACATGGACAACAGGCTTAAGGCAGTTACAAATGTGAAAACATTTTTAAAATGCAAGCAGGGAGTTCTTAGATACTATCAAAATGCCTTTTTCTGACTGTGCCCAGCAGGCTGGGCACCTTGGAAAGCCCAACTATTTTGAGAAAACACTTAAAAATTGACAGGTTTAACCAGCTTGTGATCTAATAAACTGCGAATGTTTCTTTCCAATACAGGGGCTTGTTTTTCTTAACTTCTTTTAAATGGCAGTGATTGGCTTTTCTTAAGTACTGAAAAGAAAGGGGTGAGGGGTGGGGGGTGGGGAGAGATACTGTTTTTTTGATAATACCGGGAGTCTGACCACTATATTCTCTTTTTTTGTACTTTTAAGTCATGTTTTTTGGAACGCTATTGATAGAATCATTAAGAGTTGGATTTTTTCCTTAAAGTGAAAGTAAGTTTGCTGCAATACCCGTCTCCTAAAGCCAACAGAAATCTGCAGACCCCTTGGCACGACACATGTTCCCATCAGACAATCCAGAAGGATGCTGTCTGCCCCATCCACAGCAGACCCGTGTGTGGATGGACACCAGACTTGCGGATCCGAGATTGTTTAAAAATGCACCAAATAACACAAATAAGGGGCTGGTTTCCACCACATGCTCTGCTGATTTCTGTTCGCTCTAGACTTGCCTACATGACCTTTTATCCTTTAATACATAACTGCATTGGATGTGAAACTTCTAGTAACTGTGTAGTCACTGTGTTCTATATGACATTTTACACTGCTGTGCTTGCTAACCTTTTTTTTTTGTTATGGCTTAAAAGCAGAAGAAAAAAAAAGCATGATTCTTAGAAAATAATAAACCTTCCTTTCTTTGAAAAACAAGCTCCTTATTACAGAATATAATAAACAGTAGTGCCTGTGGTGTAGCCCACCAATCTTGATACAGTAGCTGATGCATTGTGCAAATGAGGCTTTGAGATGGTTTTTGCATAAACAAAAACTGCTAGGAGATAATCTCAATAGTTAAAAGTGTTATTTAAACCTTTGAAATAAATGGATGTAACTGTACCCAAGTACAGCTTTTCACTTGTTTAGTTCTTAAACGTTAGTATAATCAGTAAAATTTAATATAAAATGTTGCCAAATTCAATGTAGAAAGAATGTGACAAAACACTTTGGATAGTTCTATTGTTTGTGTTTTTGCATATTGTAAAAGCAGTGTCACAGCTAAAAAATAAAATGTTTCTAATGGTAAATTATTGTGGTTTAGTTGCTAGTTTGTACTGAGAGTTGACCTCTCCCTGTGCAGTTTTTTGTTCTAAACTGGTATAAATAATTGCTGTAAGTGTGTCTCCCTTCTACATTGTAATGATCGCTTAAGCCTACATTATAAATAAAGAACTGCTGGAAAACTTCTGTATTTTGATTCTTATAAACTTTTCCAGAGCATTGGATATTAATGGTCGCCTTCATTAGACTTCAGAAGTCCTTCAGACTTCTCAAGATCACGCAGGTTCATCTGCATGTAATAGAAGCAAGAGAGAATTAAAAAGTAAGTAAATAAAATTGCATATAGCTATGTTTTACTGATGTGCAGTGGCAGGGTAGTAGCAGAACAGAAGTGCAGTGCTAATGATGGGAATTCCCATTAAACAGTAACTGATGACATCTCTCTGCACCTCACTGCTGTTACCTGGCCAGGAAGCACAAATGACTTGGCATGTTTGTGCATCCGCTTCAGTGCTGGACTGCAGTTCCTTATGCCAGAGGAGGAAAATTGCTGCTGTCAGCACTGCCTGTGCTACAGCCAGAATTTATCAAGCAAAACACCAGCACCATCTCCCACAGCCCACCAAGTGACTGAAGACACCTTTTTTTGTTCAACTTTCTCAGCAAGAAAGGCAGAGGGAGAAGGCGTTGCTCCCTCTTGCAGCTGCCAAAGGGCCTAATTTATTTCTTTGCCAGTGTGATGGATTCATTTTTGTCTAGAGATTTCCATTTGTCACTGCACTGGGTTTGCATGGCCAGACTTTGGTAGCAGGGGTCTACAAGTGTGGCTTCTCTGACCAGCTGGCAGAAGTTCCCCCCATGTCCTACAGAACCAGTGTCAGCCAGCTCCGGGATGGACCCACCACTGGCCAAGGCTGAGCCCATCAGCAATGGTAGTAGCACTTCTGGGATAAGGTATTTTTAAGAAAGGGACAGCAACAGCAGCTGGAGATGTGAGAGAAACGTGCAGATACCAAGGTCAGTGAGGAAGGAGCAGGAGGAGATGCTCCAGGTGGCAGAGCAGAGGTTCCTCTGCAGCCTGTGATGCAGACTGTGGTGAGGTGCCCCTGCGGCCCATGGAGGTCCGTGGTGGAACAGAGATCCACTTGCAGCCTGTGGAAGTCTGTGGGAATGCAGAATCCACCTGCAGCCTGTGGAGGACCCCATGCCAGAACAGGGGGATGCTCAAAGGAGGATGTGACCCCATGGGAAAGCCTGTGCTGGAGCAGGTGCCTGGCAGGACCTGTGGATCTGTGGAGAGAGCAGCCCACACCCTTAGGTCAGTTTGGGGCAGCTATCCTGAGTCCTGGCTATGTCCCCTCCCTAGATTTGCCCACTCCCAGCCCACTGGTGAGGGGAAATGCCACATGGAGAGCTTGGATGCTGTGGAGCTCAGTAGTCAGAGCATTGGTGTGCTCTCAACACCACCTGAGGACTGAGGTCTGCCATTGGGAGAAGTAACTCCATCCCCGCCAGTCCCACTACAGTCATGAAGATGTTAAAGGAAAAACCAATGTGGTTTGGCTGGAAATATGTCTTGTCTCCAAATGGATCGTGGTTTCACTCCCACACCTGTCTGAGGCTGTACCTCAGGTACTGCTGGGCACGGAGCTGCCCCTTCACTGAGGTGTCAGTGCTTTGCTTGGCTGTTTCAATACCAAAGGCACTTGTTCCTAGTCCAAGTTCCAGCCTGAGGTGGGCTGTGCTGGAGGAGGGCACACCTCGATTCTGCTGCTGCCTTTGGACTAATGGAGCACAGAGAACAGATCCTGCTTCCTGGTAAGAACTAAATTGTCAACAGTGGAATGTGTCAAGCCATTTTCGTGTAGTGTTTTGTTTTCAAAATTCAGTGTGTAGGCTTACTGAAGAGGGACACATAAATTTCTAAAAACCAGCCAAATTAAGCCTTTGCTTATTCCTGAGCTACGTATGTTTAGTCTTTAAAACAGCTTAAGTTCATGCCTTTGCCAGCTGTTGTTAAAGCCTTAGTTGGGGTTCCTGGAAAAAATCAGGCCTTAGAATTAAATATGGTACTATCAAGTAACTACTGTAGAATGAAAGTCACATTAGGCAACCCAAATCTATTCTCTTCTGGCCCTAAAAATGGGAAAACAGGTGAAGAGCCAGGTTTTCCTATGAGCTTTTACTCGATGGCTGCATCCCATCTGTTCTCTCTCATGAAGCAGTTTAGTGACTGTTAGCAGAACTTCCTGCGTCTTGTACGGATGCCTTGGGAATGTGGCCAGAAGCAAACAGCTTTGTGTCCCTAGTTCACTGTCGTGCAGGCCAATCAAGGAGCACACCAGCTATATTCCTCAGCAGCCCATGTGTTTACTGATACAGCTCAGTGTTTATCTGGGATTCAGTTTATACAGGGATCAACCTCCTGTTGGTGCTCCACAGCACTGCTACCCATGCCAGCAGGAAAGCACAACATTTTAAGGAAAGTTTATGTCCTGTGAGATTTGATACCCAAGTGAAAAATGCAGCAAAGAGCCTAATGAAGTGGGGAGGGACGGCAAGATGTCTTTATCCCAAATTAAGGTCAGAAATACCCTCATTCCAGGAGCACCCAAAGCACATGGCTGCTGCTGTCAGTATCCTGAAACTCCAGCTTTAGCACTTTGCCTGTATTTAACACCACATTCCAAGTCATGGAGCTGACATGAACTGTTAATTTTCAGCCACTCCTTCCAGGCCCTGCTCCCTCCCACCTTCTCCACAGGGGGAGACAGGCTCTTGTCCAAGTTATTCTCATTTAGTTGCTTATCATTTTATGGGTGATGCAGTCACTCCACAAGCTGGCAGTGAAGTGTCAGTGCTAGAGAAGAGCAGTGTGCAGGAAAAACACCATCTCTGTTACTTTATTTGGCTTTATTCTGTATTACTTAGGGAAGAACACGGTCACTGACATGCCAACTGCTCACAGCAGACAGACCCTGCATGTGCTTTTACATGGGAATTTCTCGGGGTCGTGTGACATACTGCCACCACAGCGGGGGCAGGTCCCCTTCCTTACGAGCTGGAGGCAAAGCTTCAGTTTTTGGACCATCAGGTGGAGTTTCTGCCTCCAACTGCTTAACCTAGAAGACAAAAGATAAAATTGCTTTAGCACATTAACACACATTCCCACAATGTGGCTTTTAGTGCCCAGGCAGTGAGCAAAACCAGCCTCCATTTCCACAGGGAAGACCCAGTGGGAACACCTTTGGCTGACAGACAGGTTTCATGTCTCCCAACATGCCCTTCCACTCTAATCATTGCAGGCTCATATTACCTAATTGGGAAGGAATTTCTAGGAGAAAAAAAGTGATTTACAAGAGAAATTTTACTTAAAAGGTGATTATATCCATGTAACTCAGTCTACCATTGCTACACTGAATTCTGCTGCTGCTCTGGAAGCTGCCAGATAATTACAAGCCTGGAACAACTTCCCTTGCAGTCCACAGGACACCTCTGTTCCTGCACACCACCAACACCCTTCAGCACATTTCCTGAAGCAGCACAAGTGCTGGCTGCCCCTGGGTTAATTCTAGAGTGCCTCACTCCATAAAATCCAACTGTTTCTTTACAACTAAATCAAAGAATGTTCTCAGAACATAAACTTTTTCCAACTGACTCTCAGTTTAGGATGGCCAGAAATTAGTCCCAATTCCCAACTGATGACTGCTGTTGTAACTCACTTTCCAAGGTGCAACCAGAAAGTGTCAGAGCTCCACAGCAGCAGAAGAGGAACCCTCTGGTCATTAATCTCCTCTCATCCCACTTTGGAGTTTCTGGTCTTTTGTTCAGTTTTTGGGGGGGTTCTTCCCCCCACAAAACTGCTACAGCAAGTCCTCACTAACTGAAACATGGCTGCAGGTTCAGCTGTAACTCCAAATTCCCTTTGCAGCCTTTCAGAAGCTGTAACTCTGAGATCTCTGTGTAGGTATTTTAGGTCAAGTCAGTGTTTCACACTGACAAGGGTTCCAGTACAGTAGAGTCTAACTGAGACTGCAATAAGCATTCAACAATTTTTCCAATACTGACAGCAGTATTTGTGTCCCACCAAATACTTGTGTGCTAAAGAGACTTTGCTTTGCACAGAGCAAGCACTGACCTCTTTTTCCCAGCTCTCCTCCCGCAGCTTCTTCCATTGCTCTCGTTTGGCAAAGTAATCAGGATACATTGCCTTCTCAGAAGGATGCCAGAAATCCAAGCACCATTCAGGAACCTGTTAAAGAAAAATGTAATTTAATATTTATATATATAGTTATGTATTATTTTATATATGAAATCACATGTAGTACACATATACAGAAGAAGGAAATGCAATCACTGAAGCCAGTATTACTTCTTGGGTTTTATCTATTTTGAAGTATTACATTAAAACACCATTTAAGAGCTGCCTGACTACTAGAAGTCTCGAGGCACATGGCAGAGGTCAGGACTCATAGGAAGACATCACAGCATCTCAAAACAAGTCCCTGGTCATCTCAGTTTTATATAAAGTTCTCAATATAATTCCTTCTGGCAAAAGAGAAGATCTCATTTCTTCTTTGCTTCTGCCAAAGGCAGCAGCTTAGAAAGATCCTTCTCTCCAACTACTCATTTACTTTCCTTGACAAAGATGGAACATTACAGCTCATTTCTGCCTGTTCACAACTACTAAGAAACAAGCAGTTTCTTAGGCCTTTAAAATCTTGATGTCTGACTTCTAAGACCTCCACACAATAAAAAAAAGCAAAATTTAAAATTCTGCAGCAGTGTATCACTGAATGTTTACATTTTAAAGACCAGAACATTGATTAAGAAAAAACAAACCCAAAATCCCACCAAAGACCAAGTTCTTAAAAAAAAAATTAAGATGTTGCTCCAGTACCATCATTTAGTCAGTGGCATTTACACTGTCAGTTTCCTGCCGTGATTCTCATCACTGAGTAAACACGAACAGAAATAGCAGAGCTGCTATTGTAAAAAAATATCCACACACACCAAACTACAATTAAAACCACCAAACAGCCCAAGATCTAAAAATTACATTCTGTAGCACCATCCACAATGGACAGTCACTAACCAGCTAAATCCTTGCGATGCCATTTTGTTAACAGATAGTTTTAGCACAGCAAACAGGGCAAAGAAAAGAGAGCATAATCCAGTTTGTATTTCTGTATGAAGACTAATTTTGACCATTTATTGCTCAACAGGCCTTTTTCTGTCTGGATTTTCTCTCACTGTTTATTAGCTCTACTACTTGTAAGGCCCTTGTCCTTGGCATAAGCTTAATTCTTTCTCCTCCCTTTTCACTCATATGTTTTTTTTCTTCTGCCTCTGATAAATCTACATCCTATTTTCTTTTCATGTGGCTTCTCGTGCATAAAGATCTGATCCAGTCTTGTATCAGCACATTTTTCAAATTCAGGTTAGTATTAACTTCTTGTAATTCATCCAAGAGATCATGCCAAGAAAGCAAAAGCCCTGCGTTTTTTAACAAAACCTGTTTCTTTGCTCCTAAATAGAACAATCTGGATGGTCAAAGCCTGTAGAAGCTCTTTAGAGTCTAAAAATAAGGCTTCTATTTCCAGGCACAGCTCCTGTCACACTGTGGCGCACAAACACACATCTCGCACTGCAGCATCTCAAGGGAAATTATTAACTTGTACCATTTCTGAAAATTCTGGAAGAACGATGAGACTGAGTGAAGGGAACTCACTCCCCCAAGAGCCAAGGTGACACCTGACCAGACCAGAGAGAAACCAAGGCTGTTTTCGGGTGGCAGCACAACTTCCCCCGCATTGATCATTCCCACAGCTCAGCTCCTGCCCTTTCCCCGTGCCTTGCCCGACCCACCGTGGGGCAGATTCCAATGGGCAAAAGAGCAGATGATTATCCCAGGGAAAAAACAACAAAACCAAACTAAAACCAAAACAAAACAGCACACAGCCAGCGGTGTTCAGGCAGATCAACAAACTCCACTTTCAAGGATCAGACAAGGACAACTCCTCCCACTCAAGCAGCTGAGCCAAGTCGCGGCCCTACGGCTGCCCACTTCACAGGACTCGTTACGTTCACTAAAAGAAGAGCAAAGCGAGAGCAGCAATTCACAGCACTACAGGCCACCTTACCTTGTAGCACTCGTATCTCTCGTAGGAAGTGCCCCCGGGGGAGTCGGGGAAGATGTAGGGCTGCGGGTGCTGGTTGGCCCAGAACTCCTCCTCGCCTGCCCTCAGCAGCTCGGTGGCTTTCACCATGTCCTTCACATCCTTGTTCTTATCGAAGCGCTCCCTCAGCAGGCAGGCGAAGTAGCGGTACTTGTCCCTGCGGACAGAAGTCACTCACAGTGAGGAGGAAAACAGCCCCCCCCGCCCCGGGCCCAGCCAAGCGCGGAGCTGAGCGGCCCCGCTCGGCGGGCGGACGGACGGACGGACCTCCCCGCGCCCAGCTCCCCTCGCCCTCAC
>WEIV01002230.1:94-15957 GCA_013390005.1 Calyptomena viridis
CCCCCCCGCCTTGTCTTCCTGGGCAAGGGGAAGAAAAGAGATCCAGGGAAGGGTGGGGGAAAGGTGTCTGTAACATCTATCAAACTTCTCACTCTTAACCTCTTAAGCTCTGATTTTAGTAGTAGTGAATTCTAAGTTAGAGCCTGTTTTGCTCGTGAAATAGTTAATAAAAAGTTGCTTATAATCCTTATCACAAAAGTTGAGAGTTTTTTTCCCTTCTCTCAGAAATTTTGGAGGTGTGTGTGAGTCCTTAGCATTTAGCCAGAATCAAACCATAGCAACAAGGTAAGCCATACTGAGTAAACCTGGCAGTCAGCAACAAGAATATGCTTTCCTTAACATCCAGAGGGAATCCTACATTCTCAAAAGCTGTGGTAGCAGACCTGAAGAAGGGGAAAGTGGTGAAAGGCTAGGAAATATCACTCTCTCCTGTTCCTCCCACAGGCTGGGTACCATCTATCAATGAACCCTCCCAAGGTAGCAACCCCGACCAAGACAGGCAAACATCATCGAATACACATTCCAAATGATCTTCATTGCCTTTGGTGTTATAATGCCATAGACTGTCACCACACCGGACATGAGTAAAGCAATCCTGACCTCTCTCCATGCTTTGAAGAAAAGCATAGCAGGGAACACATAGTTCATATACTGAAATACGCACAGGGATAGTTACCTGTATTGGGTCTGTCTGGGATGGAGTTAATTTCCTCATAGCAGCCCTCATAATGCTGTGCTTTGCATTGGTAGTTAGAAAGATGTTGATAACACATCAGTGTTTTGGTGATTACTGGGCAGCCCTGGCACAACATCAGCACTGTAGCATCCTTCCCCTCCCAATCGAGGGCAAGATCCTGGGAGGGGACACAAGTAGGCCAGCTGACCCAAACTAATCAAAGCCATATGACATCAGCTAAGGAAAGGAGGAGGAAGGGGGGGTGTTCATTGTTTACAATGTCTGCCTACTGAGAAACCACTATGTGTGCTAAAAGCCCTGCTTCCCGGGAAGTGGCTGGACATTGCTCGCTAATGGGAAGTAGAGAATAAACTTTGTTATTTTCCACTTCGCTTATGCCATCGAGACACAGGAGTGCAGAACCCATCTGGATCTCTGGAGTTGCTGGGAGTTGTCTGTACTAGAGACTGAAGTGAGTTTAACAGGGGCCAATTGGGAAAGGACTCCATTGTGACTGGCCCAGAGGCCCTTTGTATCCTTGGCATCAACTGTCTCAGGAAGGGGTACTTCAAGGATTCAAAGAGATATTGATGGGATTTTGGTATAGCTATCATGAATACAGAGAAGATCAAACAATTATCTACCCTGCCTGGCCTCTCAGAAGATCCCTTCATTGTCGCATTGCTGCAAGTTGAAGACCAGCAAGTGCCAATTGCTACCTGAACAGTGCACTGACGGCAACATCACTCCAACCGAGACTCCCTAATTCCCATCCATGAGTTAATTTGTCGACTGGAGAGGCAAGGAGTGATCAGTAGGACCTGCTCGCCCTTTAACAGCCCCATATGGCCAGTGCGAAAGTCTAATGGAGAGTGGAGGCTGACAGTGGACTATCATGGCCTTAATGAAGTCATGCCACTTCTGAGTGCTGCTGTGCCGGACGTGTTGGAACTACAGTATGAGCTTGGTAGGCACCTGGTGTCCAGCCAAGATCAACCCACTACAGTACCCTTCCTGTATGAGTAGACTGAGCAAGATGATTGCCAGGGAATTCTATACCCAGTGCACAAGTGCTTCGATCAAAATTGTTATTTTTCACTTCTGTCTACTGCCCCACATTGGGCACCAAATTCTTTGATGGCTTTGGACACTTACCGAAGGACTGAGACTCCAAACAAATCACTCTCCTTTTGTTTTAACCTCTCCTCATTGCCCTCCAATAATGAAGGGAGAATACGAAGAGATACAAGTAAAAAATAGCAATTTACTAAAGGAAAGAGAAGTAACTACAAAGATACAAGGGAAAATGGTTTAAGCCAACAAAGGCAGAAATCGTTTCTTAGTCTGTGTCCCCCAGGACAAAAACAAAATGGCATCTTCCACGTGGTTTCCCCAGATAAAGATAAAATGGCTGAGAGGCTTCCCCCTGCCCTCTGGACCATGCAGCTGGAAAAAAAAAACAAACAAGAAAACAAAGAAAATGCAATGTAGCAAACTGTTTTCCACAGGAACACGGCAGTCAGTGGGCAGGGTGCAGGTGCTCTCTCTGTGTCTTTCTTTTGGTGAGGAACAGTAACCAGCAACAGTAAACAGTGGAGGTGGCGGCAGCTCCCGGGGTGGCTACAGCAGTCGTGTCTCTCGGTAGGGGGAGTGCGGGCAGAGAGTAGCAATAACAACAACTGCCACTCGCAGGCTTGCCTTGGCTTGGGAGGCAGATGCCATGACTTCGGCAACAGAAAAAAAACAACAGTGGCTGGAATTCACTGGGGCTGTTGCTGGTAAGGTCTCTTGATGCAGTCCAGGCAGTGGCAGCCTCAGTAGCAACTACTACCTGCGGCTAGGCTTGAGAAAGCAGCTGCCTCTTTTTCCAGTGCCGGGGGAAGAGAATGGCCACACTTCCAGTCCTCTGCTTTTTTCCTGTCAAGTCCACAGCCCCCTGTGATGACGTGATGGTATGAATATTCACTGCTAAAGCTCCACCAGCTTTTGTAACCGTAACAGAGATGTACATGAAGCTTTTGTTTCAGAAAATACCAAGAGGTACATTAGTGAAAAATGACTTTCCGCTTTCAAGTTAATGAAATAAGTTGACAAAGAAAAGGAAATGCTATTTTAGAATATGCTAAAAGAACACAGAATGGATTAGTTTCTATAAAAGACATTTTTAAAGTGCCTGCCCTAACAACACAGCAGGAATTGTTGTTTGAAACAGACTATGTCAAAGTTGACAGGTCCAAAATGTAACCTACCATAAAATTAAACTTTTTATTAAATGCCCTTATGATCCTGAAAAATCTATCAACCTTCTAAATTCGAGACTGTTACATTGTTAAAGTACCAAGTACTTTGCTGTATGATTTGCCATTAAACTTGATTTCTTTAAACTTGTTTCAAAACATGTATATGCAAGTCACAATTTTGCTCTCTTCTCCATACTGTCTTCGGGACTATGCAAGATTTTCATAGTATTTAGACAGTACCAGATCTTTTGTTTGGGATTTCCATGATTTAGGATTTCACTTAATGGTAATTGATAAAAAATAATATAATATGAAACTTCTGTACTCCAAAGGTAAAAGTCTTCTTAGAAAGAGGGCAGTTCTTCATACATGAAAGTTGCCAAACCACAAAAGGATTTAATTTGTCTTGTTTTACTTAATACATGCAAATATTTTCTAATGCACATGGAAATGTAATAAATTATAGTTACATGGCATAGTGATAAAAATGAACAACATTTCACTATTTCAAGGTGACAGGTAAAAAAGAAGTGCTGTGATTGTTGAATTTTTTTTTGTCAGTTTAAGCTCACAATCTAATAGTGAGTGAGAACTGAGGAAATGAACTGTGAATTGCTTTCCTTATATTGCACACAAGCATAATAGAAAGCTACAATTCATGTCTCTTACTTATTACCACGTGAGCAGGTTCGCAAATATAGATTTTTATATGAATGAAATGCTTCTGTGCTTGGAAATTAACTATATAATAGCTTTTTATTACAAATAAGCTTCTTACCAAAACCAGGCCGTTTTCAGGCAATGAGTCCCTCCATTCCCATAAAAACAGTATGGCTGGGCATGGATTATCTGTTATCCCAAACCAGCACAAGACCTTTTGCTAAACACTTTTGTTGGGTTTACTGTAAACCTGACAACCAAATGATTAAAATCTGTCCCTTCTGTTCTCCTGTGGGGGCAGTGGTTGAAAGACAGAAGCTAAGATTTACAGGGGAAGGATCCGCTGCCTTTCCCAGAGTGGGAAAGAAAGGAGACACAGCTGCCATTTCCCAGATAACAAAAGGTCACGAAGGTTCCCTAAACACAGATAAACACCTGCAACTGGAAGAATGTCGATGATATGAAGATATTATCAAACAATCTTCAGTGCTGGGACTGGATGGGAACTTCTGACTAGTCAACGATCCTTCTACAAGCAATGAAACCCCTTACCTCACTACCCCAAATTTAGAAATATTGAGTATAGCACTCACAAAAACTCCATACCTCTTTCTGGAAAAAGAAAATAGTATATAAAGCAGCTTCAAATTGCCTTCCAACCAAACTGCAGAGGAGCTGATGGGTTCTTTTCACTCCCCTCTCCTGTTGGGATGCTGGGTGAGATAAGCTGTAACTTATGCATGTTAACTGTTTGTTTTAGAACTAACACTTTGCTTTTCTTCATAATATTCTTAATAGACCATTTTGCTTTAGAACTTGTGTGTATGTTTCATCTTATGTGGTTTTAAATTGTGTCTTTTGTAATCAGTTTTTTATCCCCAATTATTAACGAACCCTCTATTTTTTGTCACAATGTATTTTAATAAAAAGTGTTATCTTGTAACTGTTTAGAGTAAATTCTTATAAAAAGGTCCTGGCAGTTTTGTCAAGGACAGAATAACACTTAGGGGCAGGTCTGCTAAGAGATCTCCCTGTCCATTGGTGAAAGTCCCTCCTTGAAGGAAAAATCGAATATACCCTCTAATTGGTGAATCTGTACAGTGAAAGTCCTAGTGCACAGGACTCTGACAGACTGGTTGGGCCACTAAAGGGTTTCGATTACCTAGGACTCTAACAGATAAATAAAATATAAGGGTCAAAGAGATTCTCCCCCTTTTCAGGGTTTGGTTTAAATCTTCCCTTTTCATGACATCTTCCCAACTTATTGCTGTAGAAAACTGGAACTGCACAGACTACTGTTAGCACCAATATTCCCACTCGAACATCTGCCTTTTCTAGACAGTTTCAGTGATTCAAAAATGAAACCATATTTAAGGTATCATAAATGCAAGTGTTCAACATGCTTGATGCACAAAGATGCACTCCACAAATGATGCTGTCCTTAATAAATTCCATCAAAACCTAGCAGAATACTACATGTTGCATTTTCTTATGAAATGTGGTGAATGAACAAGCATACTTTGGCTTCTCTAAATATAGTTGTGATAAAAACTAAAATACATTATAAGCAGCTAGTATTAACCATAATTGTCTCATAACTAATTAAATTAGACTTGATATTCAGTCCAACCCATACAATTAAGTTAGTCAGTTCACCCATGTGGGCTGAGGATTGAGAAAGGTAATGATCTTTTTCAGTTTCTTCATCTAACAGAATTCAGCAGCCCTACTTGATTTCAGGAGTCCTTTTAGACTGCAGATACTGAAAAGGGTATGGTTTTTGTTTTCACATAGAATATGGGACTCTCTCTCATGCCATGCTCTCAAACTGACTACTGCTCAAGAAATCTAAACTTCGCAACTCAAGTCTACACAGTGTTTCTTTTCGTTTTGTTGGGTTTTTTTTTTGGTAGTGCAAATAAAGTATAAATCATAAAAAGTACAAATCCCTCATGTCAGCAGTTGTCCACTTTAATGAGTTCACAACTTCTGTGTATAGACACTGTATTTTTAGTATAAAGTCAAGATAATATGGCAATTAACTAATACTTTCAACTACACTAAATATACACATTTTTGTAACATAAATTAATTGCCATTACAAAAAGGCAACTGTATTAATTAATATGGTACAAAACTCTGCAACTTCTATAAATATAATTAAATGCAAGTTAAATGAAATAATGCATCACAGGTTTTTGTATAGTGCTAAGGGGAGCTAAGATACACATGGAGCATTATACAGCAAGAAAGAATATAAAAACCCACTGAGATACAACTTTTTTCATACAAATGCTAGAAGTATAAGTACAGGACACAACATGGAAGCAGTAAGATTACCAGTTCAGAGTGGGAGACAAAGAAGCCTTATTGACAAATTGTAAAGCATTAGGCAACAGACAGAAGTGTGTCAAAAACAGCTGTTGTTGGATACTGATTGACAATGTCTTCATTCTGACAGCTGAGGCATGGCAGACAGCCACAGATCTGAGAAGAAGCCCAATATGGCCACATACACGTACACGCACAAAGTAATTTAACAAATTTCTAAAGAACATTAAAGTAGAAAATCTTTTTTAAAAAGGCAATGTTTATTTCTTAATGAACTTGCATATAAAGTAGCACCTAGTGTCCAAGCTCATTTCATCTAAATGATGAACATATGTGAAAAGTTTTTTAAAAAAAGAAAAATAAAAAAGGAAGCAATTGAGATTGGTCATCTGAATAAAAACTGTGTGGTGTTTACGTATTCTACCATAGCCAGAATATTCAAGAACACTTAGGCAAGGAAGTATGACATGAACTGCTATGAACATTTTTAATGCCTCCATAAAAAACTGAAGGTGTTTACAGACATTTGTATTGGGTTTGTGTGGCCAAGTTTTGGTAGCGGGGAGGCTACAAGGATGGCTTCTATGAGAAGCTGCTAGCAGCTTCCCCCATGTCCGATAGAGTCAATGCCAGCCAGCTCCAGGATGGACCTGCCTCTGACCAAGGCCAAGCCAATCAGGAGTGAGAGTAACACCTCTGTGATAACATATTTAAGAAGGGAAAAAAGTTATTGCACAGATAAAATTGCAGCCAGAGAAGAGCAGAGTGAGAACATGTGAACAACTCTGCAGATACCAAGATCAGTGTAGAAGGAAGAGGAGGACGTGCTCCAGGTGCCAGAGCTGAGGTTCCCCTGCAGCCCATGGAGGTCCACAGGGATGCAGAGATTCATTTTGAAAAGAAAAATATCACTGCTCTTATGCAGTTGGCATTTTCCTAAAGAAAAAGCATTTTTCATGAAAAAGTCCTTGTCTAAGTGGACAATGGTGTATGCCAAAGCCATATTCTCATTGACTAGCAAGGCCTTTGTATTTTAGTCATGTACCCCCTTCCAACAGTGCACATTTGGGAAATTATGACCAAAATCTAACTTAGAAACTTTAAAGTCTTTGAACCACACTCACTGATAGTACAAGTTAGTACAGTTCTAAGAATGCAATATGATTTGGCTTCTTTTCACTTAATATACCTTTTGATGCATTATATATGGGAAAGAGGAGAAAAAACTGAAAAAAAATTCTCTCTCATTTTCTAACTAATGCTCAATGAAAAAGCAGTAAAAGGTCTGAATCCCTTTTTACCTTCCCAAACTGCTTGTCTTCTCCAGGAAATAATTCTCTTATTCCTCCCCACCACTTCTTATTCGTCATTGTCCCTAAAGAGGACAGAAATCCAGGGACCTTGTGGAAATCTGGGGACTCTGTAACCTCTTAGCTCCTGTCAGCAAAAAGAGAGTTTGGAACTGTAAATCAGATCCAGTTCCTCTTTAAATAAAGGGAAAGGAGCCTCCTTAACCCATATAAGAGAAACTGATAGGCAGCTGGGTCCCATCTAAACTGTGCAGAGAGATCTGGAACCAACATAGGTTTCCTCTCTGTATTTTGAAATGAACAGTTCCAGGTTTTGCGTATTTCCAAGAGTATTATGAATGAGCCAATTGACCTGGTAGAAAACAGAAGAAAAACAAAGCAATAAGAGATGCCACTCAGGCAAAAATTAAGCAAGGATTTTACCAGTTTTCCAATCCATGGAAATTGAAAAATAAATTAAAAAAATTATGAAACCATTTTGTTTAACAAAGAGTACAATTGCAAGTGATACAGAAATGGCTTTTATAAGCCTTCAAAAGCTGTTCTTTTCTATTTTCTTATTCTCTAATAAATTAGTGAGAAACTACAATAAACTTTAAACTTAAAAAATAAATTCTCATAGTAAAAAGATAAGTTGTTTAAAGCCCTTAAAAAGGAGTGTCTTGGTTTTAAGACAATTGTACAATGTAAATTTGAAAACAAGAGACCACAAAATATAGAAAAAGGAACAACAGCTCTTTTATTAAATATATATATATATTTATAAATATATGTGATAAAACACGGAACACAAAGCAATAACTCAAGAACAACTGAAAAACTTGTAGTAAAAAAAAAAGAAAACACCTTTCCTGCTTGGGTCCATTTTAACTCTCTGTGCAGCAGAAGAAACATCAGCACACTTCTGAGGGACAAAGGGGAGCTGAGAGGCCAGTGAGAAAGTTCCGCAGTCACGAACAATGGTGGCCGCAGCACTGATGGGGCGCAGTCCAGGCAATGTTGTAGGCAAATGCCTTCTTACCATCTTCCCAGGTGAAGAGAGGGAAGAAAACCTTTGTGAACAGTGTCTTTCTCCGAGGGGGTCCAAGCTGGGCTCCAGTGGGTGGCAGTAGGGGTGATGAACAGATGCCAGTGGTGAAACATGCTGCTCCTGAAGTGTCGCAGTGAGCCCAGACCCTCCCAGTCGGAAACTCTCTCGCCCCCCTCGCCGCAGTCAGAAACCCCAGCTGTGCCTGTGCAGGGCAAGGCGAGCCATCTCCTTTGCATGAGCTCTTTACGTTCTGCTTTCTCATGTTGCTTTTCCCACTCTCAAAATGCCACAGCACCCACAGGGCCAGCCACAGCCATGCTGCCACCACTGCCTGGCCATGCCACCCCCACCACCATGGGGCCGATCGCTGCGGTGCTGGAGGCACAGTGCCAAGCAGCTCCTGGCCCTGGCCCTGTGCCTGTCCTGTGTTCGCCCTCAAATTCACTGCGGTTGGGATGGGGGAAAAAATTTAATTCCAAACAGGATTAAAATGATAACAAGGAGTCACAAGTTTCAAAACACAAGCAGAATCAATGAGGAACAACTGACACATCACTACAGTTTGTGTTTGCAGACACTCACGCACGAGGGTAGCTGAATGCACAAGGTAAAACATTCAAGGTGTGCACCGGTCCAGTGACTGATCTGCACATATCCTGTTGTGACTGACTTAATGGTCGGTGACCTGTTTCTTTAATGGACAACATTGGTTTATAAGGTTTTAAAAAATCAACAAAAAGCAGCCAAAAACCTGAAAAACTACAATGGGGAAAACTGGCTAATAGAAAATTTGCAGTGTTACTGGAACCAAATGGGATTTTTCAAATTATATTACGAATGTTGTTTTCAATGAATACATTTTTGTCTTGGTAGCATTTAGGCCAGAGGAAGTTTGAAAGGACAAGTTGTATCCCTTAAAAAGAGAAGCTTATAGTACTGTCATGGTTTAACCTCAGGCAGCAACCAAGTCCCACGCAGCCACTCACTCACTCCCCCACCAGCGGGATCTGGGAGAAAATAGGAAAGGTAAAAGCTAGAAAACTTGAGGGTTGAGATAAAGACAGTTTAATAGGGAAAGCAAAAGCCATGCACACAAGCAAAACAAAACAAGGAATTCATTCACCACTTCCCGTGGTCAGACAGGTGTTCAGCCACCTCCAGGAGACCAGGGCCCTGTCACGCATAACGGTTACTTGGGAAGACAAAAGCCATCACTCCAAAAGTCTTTCTCTTCCTCCTTCTTTCTCCCAGCTTTATATGCTGAGCATGATGTCATATGGTCTAGAATATCCCTTTGGTCAGTTTGGGTCACATGTCCTGGCTGTTTCCTTCCAATTATTGCATGCATCTTCAGTCTCCTTGACAGCGTGGCAGTACGGAAAGCAGAAAAGGCCTTGGCTGTGTACAAGCCCTGCTCAGCAATAACAAAAACATCTCTATATTATCAACTCTTTGTTCAGCATAAATCTAAACATAGCCCCATATCAGCCACTGTGAAGAAAATTAGCTCTACTCCAGCCGAAACCAGGACAAGTACAAACACTGGAAGGCCTTTAATTATGGTAGGAGATGCCTTGGCACTTTTACAACAACAGTAGTACTCTTGTGAGTGAGTGATACTGGAGGCAATTCTTATTTAATATCAGTCACATCCTAACTAGCAATAAAGCCTCCACAGCTGAATTAACAGATATTTGCTTTGTTTCTCTTATGGAAAACTACATTCAATGAAAATTATTACTTTTTCCAATGTTAGTGTATTTTCTAAAAATATTGTTGCTTAGACCATCTTCTTATGTCACCTATTCTTCACAAATAATGTTATCTGCACATGTCTGTATGCTAATTTCCCTTTCAGGAAAATTCCATCAAAATAATGGTTCTGCTTTTGACAAGGTTATGCAGTGACATTCGAAGAGAAATCAACTAACATGTCAACCATGTTTTCATTTAGCAAAACTTCAGACTAACATTTACATTAACATGAAACTTTAACATATCTTATTAAGGTTCTGCTTTCCAGACGGGTGGTCAGTTGTTATGGTTTTAAATCCTGTTTGGAATTAATTTTTTCCCTCCATCCCAACTGCTCTGGGTTCGGGCACTGTGTGTGTGTTCTCTCCTCCTCCTGTTTTTTTTTTATTTTCTTTCTTCTCCCCCCACTCCCTGAGGGACCGGCTCTAGGGGGCCAGAGGATCCAGACAGTCGAGGCTCCCGCCCACAGGGTGGGGGAGGGAGCAGGATGGGGAGGAAAGATGGAAGGTATCATGAAAAAATGGAAAGTAAAAAGCCCGCGCGAGGGAGATGGCCCGCCCCCTGTGCTGTCTGGCTTCGGTTACCGGCTGCTGCTGCCACGTGACAAGGGCATTTCTGGGAAGATCTTGGCCCGCTCTGTACCCCTTGGGCCAGAGTGTGCCACCATCGGCATCTGTGCATCACCCCTGCTGTCACTGCTGGAGTCCGCCTCGGACCCCTTGTGCCGCAGTTCCTGGGTCGATGCTAATCCTGTTTTTACCCCGGCTGGCTCAAATAGCAGCGACCGGGTGCACCGCGGTAGAAGAGTGGGGTGGCACCCAGCACAAAGCTTCTTTTTTCCAAGGAGTTTAACCAGGTGTCGCCTCAGGGTAAGCAGGCTTGATTCAAACCTGCTTGACCCTGCCAGGACGTGCAGCTACGGCGAGCAAAGGCATACAGGTGACTCTTTGTGGTTGAAGCAGTTCAGGTTTATTAACACTCCATAGCCAGTGTGGCTACAGAGGCTTCTAATCCCAAGGGAAGACAACCAGAAAGAGTGGGGGGCACTTCCTGTGCACCCATTTATCAAGGGGGGTTGAAACCATGGGAGGAGTGAGGGAATAACCAATGGGAGAGAAGGGTAGGAATGGTTTAGGGAAGGGGTTACACCCCTAGAAGCCAGAGGCCTGCTAATCAAACCAATGGCCAACTGTGTAACAGGGAATGTTCTGGGGAGTGGGATGGATTGGGTTACATACATGGGGTAAGGTGGGAGGGGTAAGGACAAGGGATACATTCAAGGGGAGGATACAAACTTTAGAATAAACCAACTGTTTATGGAACAGGGAGTAACAGAACAGTCCAATATGAACATAATTATACGTTATAAAAATGAACTCGGAACCCGCACCGCTACACCCTTGGAGAGACATTGTCTGCAAAAGAGCTTCTTCTCCCCTCTCTGCACCTGGGGGGATGGTGAGATCATTGCTGGCAAAAAGGCCCTGAACTGCCCCCCCACCATTGCCATGGCTGCCATTGTTTGTAACCACAGAACCCTCTCAATGGCTTCTTGGCTCCCTCTTTGTCCCCCAAGGGCGTACTGGTGTCTTCTGCTGGCCAGAGTTATAACTTGCCCAAAGGGGAGAGGTGTTTTTTTTTCTCTACGAGTTTCCAGTTGTTCTCGAGTTATTGCTTTGTGTTCTGTGTTTTATCACATATATATATATTCGTTATATATATATATTTTTTAATAAAAGAGCTGTTGTTCCTTTTTCTATATTTTGCGGTCTCTTGATTTCAATTTTAAATTGTACAATTTTCTTAAAACCAAGACATCAGTAAACAAGCTAATACAAATTAGTCTCACAAATCCCTAAGACATTAGTTATTTAAAAAAAAAACAAGGTATCAGATAGAATTCCTCCTTTGCAGACTATCTTATTTTTGTGTGTGCAAAATTTCCTATCAAGGATGGTGGTAATGCAAGAAAGCAACATGTACTGTGCAGAACTGGTGGTAAATCAAGAGGAACTCCCTATTTCAGTAGTGTACAAAACTTTACTGGAAATAGTCATGTACCTAATTCACAGAATACTTATTTTAACAAAAGGACATTCTGCACTGTGTATGGACAACATATCACAGCATAGTCTTAATGCCACACCATAATTAAGCAGTGAGAAGAATAAGCAGGTACAGTGATGCCTGGAGAACCACTCTATTCTTGTGTGTTTCACATTCTTGAAGGTTCAAAGTCTCTCTCTTCTAGCAAGTTTATAAGAAAGGAGAAGCTGTCTTTCACTGCCTCCATATCATCCAAGGAGCAAGGTTTAAGAATCCAGCACTTTCCTTGTGCAGGTGGCTCAAGTTCAGAATATTTTTTTATCTATTAAGAAAAGAGACACCAATGTACTAATATTATAATAACATACTGTCCCTCTCATCTAAACAAAAAAACCCCACCACCCAAAGCATAAAAAAAAAAAATCCAGCATGTTCCAGCAGACCAGCTGCTTATTAATAATACCGAAAAAATGTCTATAAAGAAGAAACCTTTTAATTAAACTTATTCCAGTTTTATTTCTGCAGCAACCATGCATCAAGGAGTCATAAGAATATGATGTAATATAGAATTGCAAGTTTTAAGGTGATTATAAGCCTTTGACAAAATAACTGAGGAAGATGCAGTTTCTTTGAAAGACCAATCATCACTGACACTAATTACACCTGAAGGCAGAAACAGACCAACAGAAAGACTGAGAAAGAAAATATTTCCATTTAGTAGTATACTCTAATCACTTTTCAAAATAATAAGCATGATATAAAACCATATTTTTGATCCAATTAATGCCTCAGCAGAAGACAGCACTTTGCAGGTTATTTTGGTACACAGATTACTGTTTGCATAAAAATTTTAATATTTGATAGTATTTGATCCAATAGTGTTTGATTCAAGTCTACTCATGTTTGACTTTTCAAAACAGACATTTAGCTTTTACATCCTGTTGTGGTTTTATGTGGCCAGGTTTTTTTCTTGGTAGACGGGGGACCTATGAGAGAGGCTTCTTTAAGAAGCTGCTAGAAGTTTTTACATTTCCAGTACAGCTACTGTCAGTCAGCTCCAAGCTGGCCAAGGTCAAGCCATTAGGAGTCATGGTAACGCCACTGTGATAACATATTTAAGAAGGAGAAAAAAAAAAAGAGCGGCACAGAACAACATGGCCACTTAGGGGAGAAGAGAGTGAGAAGTTTGATTAACACCAAGGTCAGTAGGAAAGGAGGGGGAGAAGATGCACTGGAATGGGGCCCCTGCAACCTGTGGGGAACCATAGGGAGTAGAGATTCCTCTGCAGCCCATGGAAGACTAGAAGACTCCACGCTGGAGCAGATAAATGCTGGAATGAGGCTGTGACTCTGTGGGATGTTTGATGTCTATGTCTGGAGCGGGGGGCCTGACAGCATCCTGAAGACCGTGAGAAGAGGAGACCCATGCTGGAGCAACATGTCCTGGGAGGACTGGTGGCCCGTAAGAACCTACACCGAAGCAGCCAAGCAGCCGGCACCTGAATGACTGCACCTATGGTAAAGTGACTTACGTGACAACAATACCTGAAAAAAAAGCTGTTGTCAGTATGATAATAAATCCATGAAGCAGTTTTGTAACAGACTGTTTTCGGGAAGAAAACCCTCACAGGAAAAGCATGGGGTTGGACTTGTCTCTCTCTGATCAGCGGCAGGAACAGCCTCTGACCATAACCCCCCCACTCCTGTCTTCCTGGGCTGCTGAGGGAAGGAGAAAGATCTTAGAAAGAGGGAGGAGTGGGGGTGGGGAGAAAGCGTCTGTAACATCTATCAAACTTCTCACTCTTAAGCTCTTAAGCTCTGATTTTAGTAATAATAAATTCTTAATATTCCAAGTTAGAGCCTGTTTTGCTTGTGAAATAGTCAATAAGAAGTTTCTTATAGTCCTTATCACAAAGGTTCATGAAAAGCCTTTAGTTTTTTTCTATCTTCTCTCAGAGACTTTGGCTGTGTGTGTGAGTCCTTGGCATTTAGCCAGGGTCAAACCACAACACATCCAAATTTATATCCATCAATATTTGCTATTGTCAATATACCAACAGAAACACTTAGTGCTGACTTAGTTTGCACATTCTTGTTTCTCGTAATTATTGCCAAATGTTCTGAATTTTCTTTTATTACAGACTGAGCCACAAATATGCAAAACACAAGAAAGAATTTGACCTGTTGGAAGGAGTCCAGAGGAGGCCACTAAGTTGATCACAGGGCTGGAAAATCTCTCCTATGAAGACAGGCTGAGAGAGTTGGGGTTGTTTAGCCTGGGGAAAAGAAGGTTCTCAGGAGATCTTATAGCAGCCTTCCAGTATGTAAAGGGGCTGCAAAAGAGCTGGGGAGGGACATTTTACAAGGGCATGGAGTGACAGGACAAGAGGGAGTGGCCTTAAGCTGAAGGAGGGCAGGTTTAGATTAGATAGTAGGAAGAAATTCTTTACTGTGAGGGTGGTGAGGCACTGGAACAAGTTACCCAGAGAAGTTGTAGACTCCCCATCCCTGGAAGTGTTCAAGGCCAGGTTGATTGGAGCTCTGAGCAACCCGGTCTAGTGAAAGGTGTCCCTGTCCATGGCGGGGGGTTGGAACTCAGTGTTATATTAGTATCTGATATGTTAACATGGTTATACGTGATCAGAACCTAAATACTAATCTCTATAAGGGATATATTGCAATGTCTTCAGCAGCTGAAGTGACACTAAATTGAATTTGCCCCCATTATGGTGTGCAATTTGGTATACTATTTATATAGAACTTGCTTAGCATAACTTGTTTGGCATTAGTAGCTAAATTTGCTGAAGCCTTTGTAAGTGGGCTCTGCTACTTTGAAAGTTCCAGAAAGAAGTTTGCAGGCACAAATATTTTCCAATTTACTATAACTTCTTCCCCCTTTAACTCAGAAGATGTCATTCAGTTTTAAAACAAATTTTTTTTTCAGATTTACAAAGGAACTTTTTTAGATTGAAAAAAACAGGAAAAAGAGAGAGGGGATGCAGTAGTTTGACCATGGCTGGATGCCAGGTACCCACTAAAGCCATTCTCTCACTCCCCTCTGCAACTGGACAGAGAGAAAATATAACAAAGGGTTCATGGGTTGAGATAAGGACTGGGAGAGATCCCCTACTGATCACCATCACAGGCAAGTGGGAATATTTATTAAATTTATTATTAACAGAATCAGAGCTTGACAATGAGAAGTAAAATAAAATGTAAAGAGACCTTCCCCCCACTCCCCTCCTTCCAAGTTCTACCTCTTCCCTCCCTAGTGGCGCAGGGAGACAGAAGATGGTGTTTATGGTCAATTGTTTCTGCTGCTGCTCAGAAAGGGGAGCACTTCCCCTGCTTCCCATGGGGTCCCTCCCATGGGAGACAGTCCTTCACGAACTTCTTCAGTGTGAGTCCATCCCATGGGCAACAGTTCTTCACAAACTACTGCCACGTGAGTCACTTTTCCATGGGGTGCAGTCCTTCAGACACAAGCTGCTCCAGCGTGGGTCCCCCACAGGGCCACAAGTCCTACCAGGAGACCCTGATCCAGCATGGGCTCCTCTCCCCACAGGTCAGCATGTCCCTGCCAGGACCCTGCTCCAACATGGGGACCCTGCTCCAGCATGGGTCTTCTCCACGGGCTGCAGGTGAATCTCTGCACCCCTGTGGTCCTCCATGGGCTGCAGGGGGACAGCCTGCTTCACCATGTGTAACGGGTTGACCTTGGCTGGACGCCAAGTACCCAGACAGTCTCTCACCCCTTCCCTTTTACCAATAAGATGACAGCAGCTCGTGGGTGTTAAGACAAGGCAGTTTAATAC
>WEIV01002233.1:0-49590 GCA_013390005.1 Calyptomena viridis
CGTGGGGAGCGGGGGCGGCCGCGCTCGGCCATCCGTGGTGACGGCTTGCGGGGTCGGAGAGCCGCGGGGACAGGCGAGGGCGACGGAGAAGCCCCTCTCCCTCAGCACTGCTCCTGCCGCCGGGCACGGCCGCTAACATCCGCCATGAGCCGCGGGAAGAGCGCTTATTTGGGGTTGGTTGGTTGGTTATGTATTTGTTCCGAGAGGGGTGTTTGGTTGGTTTTTCCCTCCCCCGCGGCTCGGACCGCGCTGTTCCAGCTGCGCAAGGCCGGGCTGCCCCCCGCCCTCCCCGCCTCTCTGCCTCCGGGCACGCGGTGCGCCTGGACGGGTGTTCCTGGAACATTCCTCCCGTCGGCCTGGCTGCAGATCTGAAGAGGTTTTACACTTGCGTCGCCGTGGCCTTGTGCCTCGTGTTCGAATACAGCAGTGTGTCAGGTCCAGACTAAGGGAGGAGGAGATGTCTCCCGTGAGGAGATAACTGCGAACGCCACGGACAGGACGTGCCGCGCCAATGTGGGCTTCGGAAGCTGCGTGCGTTTCGGGGAGTTCACTTTGAAGCTGCAGGAGCAGACAGTGGGGCATCGATGGGCTTCAGTCTGAAATTACACTTGAAACAGTTTCCTTTGGGCCCCCAAAGTGACAGATACCATATGGTCATTTGCATTGAATAAATAAACAAGATGCACGCGACAGAGGAGGGCAGAGCCTGCGTGTCTCGGGCCTGGCTTCCAGCGGGCCTGGCACAGCTACCAAGCGCCGCCGACCATGTCACCGGGGTCACGGAGCGTGTGCTGGCAATTAGGGCTGCTCTCTGCACACCGAACTCGGAAGGAGTTTGTGCCCTACTTTGCATTGTTTTCAGGCCACACTGTATCGTTGTCCTGCCTCCAAGTTTTGCACCACTTTTTGAGAATGGTGCATGAGCTACACCTGCCAAAGAGGTTACTGTGTGGTCGTATTCTTCCTCATTGTGTCCGTTCAACACAGAGAAAGGTATGCTCCACAGTTCTTCAAGAGTTAGATCTTGAGACAACCTGTCTCGTGGAGTTAGTTTGGAAAAACAAGAAAAGTTTCTAGTAGCAAAAAACTTAATATGGCATACTGCTTTTTTGAGACTGATGTCTACACAAATGTGCACAGGTGTAATCTAAATGCTACAAAATACTGTGTGGACTTCTTTTCAAATTAGAAATTGTTTATTGTTCTTAAATGTATTTGTAATCAATTTTAGATAAGTAGTCCTGGCTGGAATGAACATAGGAGTGTGCACGTGAATTTTTGCACCAGTCTTATTTACACTGATTAAAAAAAAAAAACCCATGCTTCAGATGCTTTCTGTTTAATGTAGGCAGTATGTAAGCTATCATGTTCCTTTTCAAACCACAAATGGAGTTATCACAGCTCCATGGCTTGAACCAAAGAGGAGAACTGTTTTCTGAGAATTATCACTCCTGAATAATTATTTTGCTGTTCTGCCATAGGAAAGTAATAATTGCACACTCAACAGAACAGGCTCATTTTGATGGAAGTGAAATTGACTAGATTTTTCTTTCTCCAGAAGTTTAAAAGGAAGTTTAGCCAAGGAAATGCCTGTATTTTGTATTCATCAGTGCAAAGGAGGATTTTTTGCTTGTGAATAATAATCTACATTTAAGAAAAAATTTTGCATTACAGTCTTTCCATTTATCTACCTCTGTTCCAATTCCTCTTCTCACAAAGTTGTTATCCTCACTGCCCATTATCTGTGTACTACTCTAGACTTATGGACTTGTTATGGAAAACTTACACATGTTATCATTTATTTTCATGCCTGGGGCTCTTTCTGGGCATCTTTCCAGAATCTGTATAAGTGCTTTCAGGAGAAATGTACCATTTTGTTGTCTGTTGTTACTACAGGATTTATCTTTAACTGTTTGTCAAAAGCTTAAACTGTCCCTGAGCATAAATGTGACTTTTCAAGGTAGGCTTTGCTCCTGGCATTATCCAGGTTTGCAGTTTGTCCCCACAAGAGGAACGCTATATATTTTCCCTGCCACACACAATTGTTATGTATCATCAGTCACTTTGTTTTATAACTCCCCAAAGTGTGCCAAGTGATTTAGAGAAAAATTAGAAAGCTATGGTCTGAGCTTGGCCTGAAGTATGAGCCTGCTACAAAATGTAAAACAGAATAAGTTTTGCTGGCTTCGTAACAACAGTCTGTCTTTTGTGGCTCCACTGGCATTTGACAGTAGAAAAACAAGTAGGTAGGAATAAAAATGGTACTTTTCCTGCCTCAGCAACCTGTAAAGAGCAGGTTCTTCTTCTGCTCTGAATTTCCACTCACTTTGTTTAAATCAGTAACATAAATCTGAATTATTATTTAATCTATAAAAAGATGTTAAAAAATATAAAAAGTTAATCTTGTTTGCTTTGTAAAATGATTGATTAAACTGCATTAAACAATCTATGGGTGTTCTTACTCAGCTTTTAAGTAGCCTTACTTCAAATAACTTCTCTTTGAAAGTGAAATACATGTTTAAGCCTATTGATTGTTGTGGTTAATCTGGAATAACTCATTGTGTAGAAGGCTCTCCATCTCAAAGAAAGGGATATATTCTTCACAGTTGTGTTGTTAAGACCTTTACGTTTTAAGTTTGGGGAAATTTTCTTCTATGTCTAGGAAAATTAACCGTGTTCTGTGTTTCTTCTTGAAAGCAATCTAAGTTTTGTAAGGCAAACTCTTTATTTGATAAGACCAGGAATTGCCTGGATGGTGAAACAATTAAGTATTCCATGCATCACTCTGCTGCTGAAATCTCTTGTTTGTCTTTTTTTTTTCCCCCCCCTTCTTTTTATTCTGAAGACAAATGAATGCTTCCTAGAGATACATTCAAGCACTTTGTTTTCTGTGATTCATTTATTTGATTTTCTGAAGAGATTGATCTTTAATTGGTCACAGAAGTCTGAACTTTTCATGAGCACGAATGAAATTTCAAGGTAGAGGATCATTTTGGCGCCATCTCTTGAAATTTGGGTATTCCTGTAGAACAGAAAAAGAAATGTTGTCTCTTCTGTATTTGTTACGTCAGCACACATTTCTACAAGACCAAAAGTCACTTGGAGCTAAAATGCACAGTCTCCAAATAGTGTTCCTACTTATAGTTAGAAGTTTGAATTGACTGTTTTCGCAATGTATACCATGGCAGAGGTTGGAGTCTGGACTTTTATACCACTTCCATTTCTATACAATTTCAGTTTTTTAATTACTTCTGTCTATATTTTTGAGTCAATTCAAGCCCAAACAGTGTTTAAATGAAAACATATTTGCTAGTCCACTACTGTCATGAGCCTGTACACAAAAGGTGTAACTCCTCTAATCAAGAAGAGTCTTTCTTTTCTGTAGGAACAGAAGATTTACTTAGTAACATTTGCTGGTCTGGGTTTTCTATTTTCTCATGCAATGTTAATACTTTTTATATAGAAACCAATGCCTTAGTGGGGGAAAGGTTATTTTGTTGACCATAGTTTTCCAACTTTTTTTCCTGCTGGAAATTGCCTGTAAAATGAGATCTGTCATCTCATTCTCAATAATTTATTGCTGTTTTAGTCACATTGAATTTCTATGGTACGTACCAGGATCTTTTTGCTGTGAATCTTCAATATAAAGAGTCACCTGTTTCTGAAACTGTAATCAATAGATTAGAGAAAATGAAGATGGGGATTGGAAAGGAATTTAGGTTGTGTACATCTCAACCTAAGAGAGAGAGAGAGCTTGAGATCTACTTCCAAATGGCTGTGTATATTCATTGCACTTTGGTCGTCGTATAGGTGTGGGACGTAGGTGGAATAGATAACCTTGTGCTGGTCTTTCTGAAAAAACTGAAGAGGAGCTTTGAGGACTAGCTTAGACCAGATACTTCATTGTTAGGTGATTAAAAAGGACTCTTGCTTGGTGAAGATTACTCCAAGGGGTCATTGCAGGACTAAAACTAAACGTTGGATCTTCTTAGTCAGATTCAGCGTCAGATTTCCAAACATTTCAAAGCCATCCTGTCTCTAAACATGGTCTCCTTTTCCACCTTCCTCATTCTTTAGCCTTTGTAGATATATGCATATATGTATTTTGTATACTGTATCTATATACACATATATCTAGACACACACACACTGTGTACTTGTACACAAGCTGTCATTGCTATTCCACTCCTGGGACTGTTCTATTAATTTGTGTCATGCTTTCCTAATATATAAGCACAAGGCTGGAATGGAAGAAACTGATTTTAATTCATGGCCTCAACTAATATCTGAACTTACATTTTTCAGGGGTGAAAGGCTAATTCCTTAATCCCACATAACCCTTTGACTCTAATTCTTTCTAAGATGGAAACCAGAGCCAGAAGAACATAATTGGTTTATATAATTAGAGCTACCACAATCCGTTGTTTATGTAGCATTCAGGTGCTGTTATCTCTGTCCTTCAGCTTGTTTTTGCAAGCAGCTACTAGTTTTGTCACAGCCAGAGACCAAGATGGGCTGGAGAGGGAGCAATGTACTGGCAATCAGGAGGCTCTGAAGTCCTGGTGGTGACTGTCCCATTGATCTATCACAGGACTGAAGCTAACTTTGTTTCTTTGTCTCTTGTCACATTAAAATAAGGCTAAGGAAACTCTGTTATGTACTTCTCAGGAGGGAATTGAGAGTTAATGGTTTAAAATATATTTAATTTTGGTATGCAGCTTATTGTCTTTTGTTAAAGTTAATGCAAAGCTGTCATGAATGGCCTAAGCTGCATAAGAATCAGCTTGTAGCTCTTTGCCAATACCAGTGGTAACAGATGGTCTACTTCACAGGGTTGCCCATGCATTCAACATGAACTGGAATTTGGAACCAAGGAATAATTTGGTTTGGTGAATCAAATGAGTTTAAAATTTAAATACAACTTTTTTTTTTCTATAAAGATAGGAGTCAGGTTTCATTCTTCAACACCAGTTTCCACCAGTGTTGTCCCCAAAATAATATGAATTGTGCTGCCTTGAGCTCTGTCATGGTGTTGAGGTATCAGCTGAGGTCAGTCAGGTGGCTGATACAATATGCACAGAACAGAGTTACAACTGTCTTTTTCCCAAAGAAGTGGAAGTCTGGCTCCTCCAGCCAGATCTCGATTTTCAAAAAATGTATAAAAGTATAACAACCCCAAAGCTTGAGGTTGTAACTCAAATCTGGCGAAATTTAGCAAAAGTTTAAAAATTGTGGGGAGGAGCTAAAAACAGAACACATACGTTAATAGAAGGTCTGATTGTCTCAAGTTCCATTTTCATGGGAAGTTTAGATTACAGTGGTCCTGTAATAAGAGACTTCCATCTAGACTATCCAGTGCTCTATCCACTTGGTTCTTGTATGCCAGGGAAATAAGAACTATGACTGGAGCTTGAACATGATGGACTCATGGAAATAAAAAACAAGACAGATCAATTGCTTGGTTAGAATAGATAATTTTCTGATAACCACCATCACACCAAACAAATTGTATCCTGAGCTGAATTTGTTTTCCTGCAGACAGTGGCAACAGTGTAGGCAACAGTCTGGCCCTTTCAGTTAGACAACCAAGAAGACTACCAGTGAGTCAACAGTGGCTGATTTTGTGGTGCCATTCAGTTGCAATGTAAGATGGATGAAATTTCTTATGGTTGGGAGACAGAACAATAGATCACAGTGTAAATTAGAACTTCTTGTCTGGATTCATTGCATTGCCCAAATAACAGAAGCTGACCCACAGTGTTATTTGCCACACAGGGTACAGCTGCTATTTAGGAGTAATGCCATGTGTCTCTCTTCAGTGGCAGACAACGTAAAGTCTAAACGCCACTTCAGTTACAATAAGAATGTTTAAGAGAGAAACATTACTCTAGTACTTGAAGTGGTGTAGTTATTTTGTGATGGTCTTCATTCCAGATGAGTTTCATCTGTTAGTCTTTGAGGTGGTTTTATGGGTATTAAATCATACACTGCTCTAAAGTGTTCTTCTACTTAACATTGAAATTATACATCTAGTTTAGGATTTTATTGTGTCAGTTTCAGAAGGAGTTCAAAAGAATCTCCAACAAGCTTTTCATCTGGGGTGCAGTAATAATGCTTTTCTTCTGGCACTCTCCTAGCACAAAGGACAAAATTGTATTTCAGGACAAAGCTATGCTTATGGTAAATGTTAACAATTCATGCATTGACTGGAATTTATTAACTGTACAAAATGCCTGGAGGTGTGTTTTTGGAAGTGGTTTGGAGTTGTTTTTTTAACTCAGTACAATTATTAACTCAAACAAAAGAAATGAAATACCGCCAGACTTGGAATTGTTGGCATGGAGGATATGACTGAAAACAGGACAATGAAGAATTCAGGAAGCAATTTGGAACATGCTGTGGTGACACTATGTTTAAAACTAACATATAGGGAAAACGCATGTCTAGCGTTATGAAGTGAGCTTGGCTAGCAGTCAATGAGGGCTGCCTGGGTTACAAGGTAATGTAATGGGCCATGGATGAAAATTAGGAAAGGAAGACATGACAAAAATGGCCTTTTTTCTAGTTTTGAATTTTAATTAGTGTATTACTGAAAACAGGATACTTGAAAAATGCATTGTATCATAAGGGATTTGGCAATTAGAACTATCAGACATTTGAAGTTTCACAGAAGGGAAGGAAAACCAAAACCAGTTCTAATTTTTAAAATCTCTAAGGTAGCATATAAAGAAAAATAGAATACATAAAGTTTTTTCAGTTGAAGATCTCAGAGGGGCCACATTAAAAAAAAACCAAAAACAAAACACTGAGATAAGCAAATTGACAACAAGCATTCCTTTTGGCAGGAGAAGCCAAATAATCATTCCCCTGCTGTTGGCATAGGTAAGAGTTGATTAACTTATGGAACACTTCTGTCCGTTAGAGATAGAAAGCGGTCATCCAAAACTATGTCATAAGGTGACACAAAAAGGATTGAATTAAGATTTCACCAACATTGATTTGGCCATTTTTATGGCAGTTTCTTGATGCGCAACCTTGAGCTGCAATTTTCTGGAACTCTTTGTACGTCAGGTCCTAGATATTTTTTTAAGGAAGAAAACAAAAAATTTAATATTCTGTCATTCAGGATTTACTGCCCTTCTTATGGGCTGTCACTGACAGGGAACATTATGTATTTAAATCTTCTCTACAGCTCTCTTCAAATTGATGAGATCTGACTAGTCACAATTAGTTGTCATTCTCTTTTTTTCATCATCATTAAATCAGTCTGAAGCTATTGAGTTCCATGGCCACTTGTTTTCAACAGAAGACTGGAGACACTCAGTAATTTGGGTTTCATTCTGAAGTATGGAAAGGCTTTGTTGTTAGTGTTCTAACCTTTCAGTCTATTTCTCTCATATTTTTGTGCTCTATCCTACCCAGTTCCTCCATATTTTCTCCCTTGGGGTGTATCACACTTTGTTCTTACTCTAATCTCTTTTTCTATCCCATCATTGCATCATTCCTATTTGCTTTCTCAGACAGTCCTTGTATTCCCTTTGAGTACCTCCCTTTCCTCATGTGCAGGCAGTCTTTCTGCCTGGCAAAGCCTAGTTCTCCTTTCACCACCATGGAAGTTTTGTGTTACTCCTGTCTTCCTGACTACTATGCCTTCCCAATCTCACCACCCTGTTCCTGCAGTTCAATATCAATGAGTGGTATTTTCTTTCTTCCTTGGTGCTGGTCCCTCTTTCTCTCCCAGGTACCTGTACCTCATGCTATCTTGTCTTACTGATTTGTCCACTTGTCATTTCTGAATGTCTGGCCTAGGCTGGCCCCTGTACCAGCCTTGCCTGCAACATTGTCCTAACCAACCTTTTCCTCTCACTATGTCCGTCTTTTGACTTACATTTTTGTTCTTTTCACACTAAATGGAGAAAAATTCCTTTGTGTGTTGTAAGGGTGTTTGCACAGTTTGAAGATAGTGAGCACACGGGGGTCTCTTTATTTTCATTTCCAGTTATAAACCCAGTCCAGTCACTTTTAGGATAGCCATTTCAGCTGAGACCTTTGGAAATAGCCTTTTTTTTGACCATGAAAAGTGAGGTCAGTGTGAGCAGTAAGGAAGGGATGAAGTACCTTCAACCTCTCTGCCAAGGTGGCATTTGCAATAGTCATGGAGTGGAGACGGAATAATCTCTGGAAGTTTTGGGGGATTCCCATTCTAGTCAACATTAGAACTTGAGAAAAGCTCATACATATTCAAAAAGAATAGAAGCTATTGACTGGGGTGCCCTGTAACTGTGGAGACAAGATGACATAGCCTAAAATTTGGTTGGCTAGCTTTGAGTTTACTTACTGCACCTTCTGGGAAAAGGAGGTGGTCTCCCAAGCAGTATCTGCCTATCCACAGTGTCTGTGATCTGTAGTCTTAGATCCATGTATGTATTTGTCTTTCTGCTCTGTCATATTAAACCTGTGTCTTTTTTTAAGCAACTATGATTCTCCTTTCTTGGCTTCACAGTCCTTCTGTCCCTATATTTGTAGTAGTTTCTTCATTGCTGAATTTGTGTCTGAACTTTGGAAGAAACTCTCATAATTTTACAGGGATTTTCTTTATTAAAAAATTTCCAGCCTTGGGGTTTTCTTCTTTTTTAATTTTCTTTTTTCTTATTCCCTGCTAGCATTATCTTAGCTCCTTTAAACACTTCCTCAGAGATCTTTCAATTTGTGAGCATTTTCCTGTCTTTTCCCCTGTGTTTGAAACATGATGGCTTACACTGTTATGTAGGTTTCCTTTTTCAGTCTTGCCTTTATGATTGTGGAGACTGCATTGTTTCAGAGACCATGGGACCAGGTAGGTGAAGCTGGAGGAGCATAGTCTAATGGGTCTAGTAGAATGGCAGCATTTATGTTACTTTGTGCGGTCCTAACTGTGTCCCTGAAACATGAGAAAGCAGTGAAAAGAAAATCTACTTGGAAAGGTTAAGGAGCATACTGGAAGACCATAGAATAGTTTGGGTTGGGTGGTGTTAAGGAAACTCCTGAGTCTGATCATTCATGAGACTCACAGTCACACTCCCAACACCAGAGATTTTCCCTGCTGGGACTGAAGCCCCTTCACAGTGCGTGGGTCCTGTTAGCTGATGGGTGCCCCACCTGAGTCCCTACACACCCCACTCACACACAGTCAGATCAGATTTCCTTACCGACCCCATCTTTCTCTTAGCAGAGTCTTAGAAGTCTCGTTCCATAAAGCAATTTATTCAGTATGCAGTAATGCAGAAACAACCCAAGCTGGTGCCTCCAAGGACGGACCCCTAACAAAGAAACCACTGGACTTTTATCGCTTCACAGTCCAAGCCTGTGAAAGTCTCTGCCACCTGTCCAGTGCCACAGGTCCCCATGCCCTTTGTTATGCAGAGTCAGCAGTTCATGACTCAGTTCTTGCCTCGGGCTCCCACCCAGAGCTCAATCTGCAGCTGGCACTGCAGCTGCACACTGAGCTACCTGCACTGAGGGTATTGCAGACCTTCAAAGGACATCTAGTCCACCCACTCCACAATGAGCAGGGACATCTTTAACTAGACCAGGTTGCTCAGAGCCCCATCCAACCTGACACTGAGCACTTCCAGGAATGGAGTACCCACCACATCTCCGGGCAACCTGTGCCAATGCCTCACCACACTCATTGCAAAAAATTTATTCCTTATATCTAATCTAAATCAACCTCTTTTAGTTCACAGCCATTATTCCTTCTCCTATCACAACAGGCCCTGCTAAAAAAGTCAGTCCTCATCTTTCTTGTAGGCCTCCTTTAAGTACTGAAAGACTGATCCTTGGAACTGTCTCTTCTCAAGGCTGAACAACCCCAGCTCTCTCAGCCTGTCTTCATAGGAGAGGTGCTCCAGCCCTCTGATCTTCTTCGTGGCCTCCTCTGGTCTTGCTTCAGCAGGTCCACATCCTTCTTGTGTTGGAACCTCAGAGCTGGATACAGCACTCCAGGAAGGGGGTCACAAGAGCAAAGTAGAGGGGCAGAATCACCTCCCGTGACCTGCTGGCCACACTGCTTTTGATGTAGCTCAGGACACTGTTGGTTTTCTGGGCTGCAAGTGCACATTGCTGAGTCATATCCAGCCTGCCATCCATCAACACCTCTAAGTCCAAGATATGATCTTACTCACCAAAACAGAGTCTTGTCTTCCATGAGAGTGGAAAGGCTTTAAAATGAAGGCAAAAATAGCCCGACACTGCTGTGTCATAGGACTTTCCTGGTTTTGTAGCTCCTACAGAAATGTTGGCATTCGTAATGCCTGCAGGAATACACTATTACTGCTATGTTACAGTGAGGTTTTGACACTTGAAGAACAATAGTGCCTACAGCCCTTAATCTTCACTTTGCTAGTTCTGCCTGTAAGTACTTCTGTATTGCTATCACATGTTAGGTAGTAAATTTAAAGCAGAATTGTTAAGAATTTTACTTGTTTAGGAAAAAAAATCAAGTGTTAGACTGAAATAAAGCATGTGTCTAAAATTTATGTTTGCGTCAGCAATGCTTTTATGAAATGCTTATATAGAGCAAAAGTTTTACTGGGACAAAGATCCCACTAGTAATTTTTAATATTGAGACTCTAAATCATTGTACTTGAGGTCAGGATCAGGACAGAGCAATGGATCTTCTTCAAGGCTTTAATTTTTTCCTATTGGTCTTGTGCTGTAAGAACTTGCAGAAGTTCAAGGGCAGCTCATCATTATCTTCAGGCATCGGTTATGCACCAGCCTGCTAAGCTTTGGACTGCTATAGTCCACACAATTTTCACAGCCACCAAAATCATCCTGATTAATTCTTCAGGCATGAAGTACAACTCGGCCCACCTTTTAAGTACCCTTAGCATTTGTTGCGATTGATTAAAATTCACCCCAAAAGTTTACTGGCCTATTACAACACATATTTGCAATAATTTCATTTGTAAATGCTACTTTAAAATGTATATAGTAAGAAATAACATCCTTCTGTAGCATTTACACTAAATATTCACATCCATACATATTGTGTATTAGCTTATGGGAGTTTGAGCACAAAACACACATGAAGAAAACTGTAGTCTGCACAGGCAATTACAGATTGATTTGATATAGATGGGATGATTTCACAGTCACTCTTAACTGTGTTTTAAGCAGAAAGCTTTTGTCTTCCCAAGTGTAATGCCTGCCTTGCCCTGTTCTTTGCTGTCTTCCTTCTGAAGAGACTATCCAGAAATTCCATCTTGTTCTACTCTAGACGCATCATTTTATTCATAGTTGTTTAAAAATGTCTTGGCTATAGCACTACAAAAACATGCAATCTTTTAAAATACAACTGATGTATTTCTGTATCTAACTGATTCACCTTTGCTTTTCAACACTTTGAATATTAAATCCTATAAACAGACAAAATCATATCCTTGTGCACTTTTGTATTACATACGTTTATGATCTATTAAACATATTAATATTAATAAAATAAGATATATCCTCCATCAGTAAGAAAAACAGACAAGGCAGTTGACCTATAAAGGTATTATATTTATCCCATTTAAGATATTATAATAAAATGAAATTTGAAAGAAGTGAAACAAAGTCAAGCAACTTATAATTAAATATATTCATAGAGTTTGAATAGATTCCTTTTCTGTTCTACTGCTGGAAAATAAAACAGAGGATTGTTATTAATAGTTATCCAAGTTACTTCAGCTTAAGGATTGTTCTTAATAGTTATCAGAGCTACTCCAGCTTAAGGGCTGTTATTAATAGTTATCCAAGTTACTCCAGTTTAAGTATCTCTCTTCATAGGATTTTCCAGTGATCTTAAGAGCCTGATTAACTGCATTTTTGTTTTTTATTTCATAAAATTTGTCAGCTGATAATGCCATACTATTGTTTATAAGTTCTCAATTTATATTAATTTATAACTGATACGCTTATTTTATCATAAATTAACAGTTCTTTTTTATGCATACATTTCTAACATCTTTCCTTTTTGAGTATATTTTGTTGTTTGTTTTGTTGTGGTTTTTTTTTCATTTCCTTCTTTGTGCTCTGAAAAAAATACTGGTTTTCATATGTCACTTAAACATTATAGTGTTAACTTCAGTTTTCCAGAGCTATATCTCTCCAAGTTCAATGAAGTACCTGATATCTCTCTTTCTCTCTCCATTTGTAGGGTCACACCTAATCCACCATTCTTTCAACTGTTAACTGCTTACTTGTGCTAACCAACCCTTTGTTGGTGTATGTTTTCAAACTTGTCCTTTTGGTTTTTTTCATTGGTTTTGTAGCCAGTGGACCCGCCCTCCCCTGCCCCCCCCTTGCTTCTAGGTTTCTTTCATGCACTCCTCACCTACCTCACTGATTTTAACAATATTCTGTGTGAGCTTGAATGACTCATTTTCATTTTAATTGTATTGGATTTGTTTGGCTTGTTCTGCAGTTTTAAACATTTTACCTACTCTACCAGTTAATTATTCTTTTGTATGTGGTTCTCATTTTCTTTCAAAACTTTTCAGAATGTGTGTTAGAGGAGCCTGGAGCTGAGTTGCCTTTTCTCTTCTTGTTTTCTACTTTTGGGGTTTGTACCATATTTGGCTCTCCTATTTATATGATGCTTCACCCTTGTCCCTCTTTCTTAGGTCCAATTGCTGCAGGTCATCGTTAGCATATGTTAAAGCCCTGACTCATTCCTGTGTTTATTATCCCTTTGAGCCTTTTCTTCATCTCTCAAAATTTTCGTTGCCTGTTGAAACCTTTGTGTTAATTCAACCAAAGTGGTTCCCAGTCTGATTCAGTGGTTGCTGGTCTAGCTGGCTTCCCATTCTGATGTCCCTGTTTAAGAGCATTGACATTTTTGTTATTGTTTTAATCTGCTTGGGACTCCAGTTCCTTGTGAAAGCACTTTGCTCTCACATTTGTAGCCCTTGCTTTTACTGTAGTCTCGATGCTTAAAAGAGCTAGTAGTTTCTTCTGTGTGTCTGTCTATATTGCAGAGCTGGATTTGCATTAATGAATAGTGTGGTCGGTAACTGTCCCCCTCCAGTTTTCCCAGAACAATTATTATTACCAGTCCCTGCTCTGGATGGGTCTGAATCACTCTGTGTCTCTCCATCCTAGTGTTCCGTGTGTCACAAAGAGCTATAGCAAACCTGTTCTGACTTTGAAACTGTGCTTAAAGAGCCACAATGTGTTTCACTCACCCTTTGAGGTCAGCCCTGAGAGGAAGACAGCAGGGGTCAGCAGCCTGTCTGATTCCAATGGAATATTCAACTTCTCTTTTGTGTCCTGCTTCTCTTAAAAATAACAAAACCAAAAAAAAATCCCTAAAAACCCCAAACCCAGACAGCATGTTAGCACTTCATTCAGTTCTTGCATTTTCTCCATCAGAATAGCTTCTGGATTGCATCAGGCACAGCCTGCCCCGGCATTTGAGCTTTCTTTGTTACACTGATGGATGTTCTAGTACTTGGCAGTTTGTTTCCTGATTCCTTCTTAGCTCCACCAGAATGGTAGCCCTTCTCTAGGGATACAGTTCTAATTCCACCATGAGCCATGGGAAGGGGAGGGACAGAACTCCCAAGATTTATCACTAGGAGGGAGAGGATAGAGGGACTACTTTCCTCTTCTCTTACACTGATCTCATGGAACTGATATAGCAGGATGCTTGTTGGGGCATGATTCCACCAATTCAAACTATCCCCCAAGATTCTGAAGCATTTTCTATATATCTGGTCTTGCCAAGTATCTTCTTCTGCTGTGTTATTTCCTGTGCTACCTTAGAGATGACGTTGTTCTGCCACTCTTTACCCCTACACTTCCACCACTTACTCTGAGAAAGAGTATTGTGGGATTCATACTGTCAAATGTAGCAGTTTGTATAGCTTCTAAATTATTCCTCTCCCTAGATTTTTTTTCCTTAAGATATGTAGTGGTTTGATCCTGGCTAAATGCCAAGGACTCACCCACAGCCAAACTCTGTCACTCCCCTCCCGGCAAACAGACAAAGGAGAGAAAACAAAAGCAGAAGGTTTCACGAACTTTGCGATAAGGACCATAAGAAATTTCTCACCAATTACTTCACGGGCAAAACAGGCTCCAACTGGGGATATTAAGAATTTATTATTATCAAAATCAGAGCTTAAGAGTGAGAGGTTCAATAGATCTTACAGACACCTTTTTCCACACACCCCTCCTTCTTTCTAAGATCTCCCTCCTTCCCCCAGCGGCCCGAGGAGATGGGAGTGGGGGGGTTACAGTCAGATATTGTTTCTGCTGCTGCTCAGAGAGGAGTCCTTCCTCTGCTTCCTCATGGGATCTCTCCTGCGGAAAACAGTCTTTCACAAATCTGCTTCATGTGATTCCCCCGATGGACAACAGCTCTTCAGGAACTGCTGCCACATGGGTCACTTTTCCATAGGGTGCAGTCCTTCAGGCACAGGCTGTTCCAGCGTGGGTCCCCCACAGGCCACAAGTCCTACCAGGAAATCCTGCTCCAGCATGGGCTCCTTTCCCCATGGGCTGCAGGACTCTGCCAGACCCCTGCTCCAGACATGGGCTTCCTATGGGGCCATAGCCTCCTTCCAGCATTCACCTGCTCCAGCGTGGGCTCCTCCACGAGCTACAGGTGGATTTTCTGCTCCCTATGGTCCCCATGGGCCACAGGGAGACAGCTGCTCCACCATGGTTTTTCACCATGGGCTGCAGGGGCCCTGCTCCGGCCCTTAGAGCATCTCCTCCCCCTCCTTCTCCACTGACCTTGGTGTCTACGTTGTTGTTAATCACAGCTTCTCAACCTGCCCTTCTCTAGCGGCCATCTTCATCTGCCCTCTGTGGCCTGTAGAACAGGGCTACATCCCTCTACCTTTTTTTTTTCCTTCTTAAATATGTTATCACTGAGGCGTTACTATGACTCCTGATTGGCCTGGCCTTGACCAGTGGTGAGTCCAGCCTGGAGTTGCCTGGCATTGGCTCTGCTGGAAATGGGAGAAGCTTCCAGCAGCTTCTTGAAGAAGACTCCCCCATAGGACCCCCGCTACCAAAAAACCTGGCCACAGAAACCCAGTACAAGATACTATTATTTTCTTTTGTCCACACCACTTCTGTGTTCCTTAAACAAGCTTTTAGTCTATTCCGTACTGTCTTCCACACTTACAGATCCTAAAGCTGCAGACTCTTAGCCTTGGGGACAGGCCATCCACAATAGTTGTTTCAAATGTGACTTAGTCATAGCTTGGAGCTTGCCTGCCTTATTGTTCAGAACACCACAGACAGAGCCTAACAATTTTTCAACTCCACATATACCTCTGTGCTCTTATTTGACTTATGTTTATCCAGGTAATACAAGTATTCAATTTCAGATCTTCCATTTAATGCTTGTGTAATGCAACACATCCACGCAGCCTGCTAGCACTTCTCTCAGTTGTTCCCAGATCCATGTTAAATTTATTTATCTGCACTTTTTTAGTGTTTGCTGGTTTCTCTTGTGGTTTTTTTTCTTTCCTAAACCAGTTTTTCCTGACACAGAAAATTTTACTCCTTTAGCTATAATTGATGTTGTTTATGTTTACAACCTGCACCTCTGGTACTGTCTTTCCTTCTTGTCTCATTCTGCTCCCTCTCACTGAACATTCCAGGAGATTTACTTAGCCATGTTACACCATTTGTGTTTAGAGGGTGAAAAAACATCATTCTGTTTTTCACAGCCACATTCCTATTTGCTAAATCTTCCCAATTTGGCGAATTCTTCCAAATTTAAGCATATCTTTCTCTAGTGGCTCCTCTGACAAAGGTCTTTTGGATGCACCTGAGCAGTTGCCACCAAGCATCTGGAAACTGGTGACATCCTCATGATGTTGATCACAACATCCTCATCAAGTTCTAGTCCAACAGCATTACAGGGATGCTCATTGGGAGCAATGCATAGATGCAGGGAAGCATATGCACCACTGAGTTGTACAGCAGCCTCAGGCAGATCTTGCCTGAACACTGTCTCACAACTAGGACTGGCAAATGCTGCTCTCATCCACTGATGCCTTCTCAACACTTGGACTTTTGTTTTGCCTTGTTCCCAACAGAAACAGCCAGGCTGAGTGGAAGAAGGTGTGCAAAGAAGAGCTAGCATTTGATCTCAGAGAAGGGATGTAAATGTGAACAAAGTGCTGTTTCTGTCTTCAGCAGGTTGCTGACCTGCTTCTTTCTGGTCGGTGTGGTCAGCAGTGAGCTGTCAGAGGGCATGTGGTAGGAGGGAGAGATCATTTTGGGAGTGCAGCTGATTGATTGTAAATGGAATGCTTTCTCACATTAATATTTATGCAGAGTGCCCACAAATGGCAAAAGAAGGTTAATTTTAGATTAAGGTATAGTTTAGTGCAATACAAATCTAAAGAGGTTGTGAGACTTCAGTGGCACAACTGATATGAAAAGGTGATACTTTTTGTCTGATCAGTAAGCAAGGGAGTATTATCATATAAAAGCTATAGGTTTTCATGAGTGGCTGAAGGCACATTAATTCCTAGTCTAGAAGCAAAACATAATGGTAGGATATATACAGGTTGCAAGACAGTTTTGATCTGTATTCCCTTTCCAAGTGCCATTATATAAAATTCCTTAAGTGCTTACAATGCACTGGCTGAAAAAAAAATAAAGAGAGGCCATATTTCTATTTCTCAGTGACTCAGCAGCAGATCTGGTGAGTTCACAAACAAAAACCTAATTTTTAGTCCTGCAAACTAGATTTCAAATCTGGTAGTCGATTGGGTTCTTGACTGAAATAAACATCACCATGCTGTGTTCCGTTCATTGCCTCTAAAATTGCTCTAATAGTCTTCTATCTTCTCCATGAAAACATTTTTGAAATTATTTGATGCTGTAATTAGCAGGGACAGACCTCACCTTGATTTCCAAATCTTCTGTTGAATAAACAGGATTTGCAGTTAAAAACCCCCATAGTTTTTAAAGTCTGGGACTAAACAAATTGATATTGCAATCCCTGGAAGAGAAAATGCAGAACTCCAGTCACCTTGCAGATTTCTTTAATAGTTAAGTTGGTTTACCACCAGTTCTAATCCAGAAAAGAAGTATTTATGTTTGAATATGATTTAGTTTGACTGTGACTGAATACCTTGAAAAGAGGTAACTGTTCCTCTTGCTAGTGATCTGAATCCCTCAGAACAGAGACATGGTCTCCAAATTACATATCCTAGCTTGCTCTTTTGAATATGTTTTAATAAGCTAAAAGAATTTTTTGTTTAGATAAACTAATTACCTTCAGGCAAGAGATCAGTATTGTTGCTGGCAGAATTTATGCAATTCATCTACTTAATCACCCATTTTTTCACAAACCAGTGTACCTACATGTAGTATGTTTAACTAGACACATTCCGTATATACTAGCTGCAGAGTTTAAACAGCAGCTGTACTAGAAGAAAAAAATTTAATTTCTGTTTCTTCAGAAGCTTCCCTTCCTTTCCAAAAAATGGCCAGGGAGATGGGTTCTGAAAGACAGTGAGATTTTTTTTTTAAATTAAAAAATCTTTTGAAAGAGTACTACAGTGAGAGGTTGTTACTGCTTGTGGATTCTTCTCCAGTTTTAATTTTTTGAACGTATAGTACAAAGATCACAAGGGTCTCGTGGGGCTCATGTGGAATTCTTCCTGTGAACAGGTAAAATAAATCCCTTTTTCCGAGTTCCGTTTTTCTGATCTCTTCCCAACATTGCAGCACACAAACTTTTGCCATTTGATATGATTTTGCACGTTTCCTTAGTCTACACAATACAACTTCAAAGTTTTCCTAAAACTGTGTGAAACCAAGTAGTTAAAAATTTCCACCCTATAGGATTACTGATTGTGGGTGTAAAACTGCTCCCAAAGTCTTCTGAAAATCTCTAGGCCATAGCTGTCCTTTCAATGCAAGGGGTTCAAGTGACTGTTAGCTGTGCATTATCACCATCTGACATATCATACTGGGCATATATGGGCATATATTTTTATTGTCTCCACCATGCAGATTGTGCCTGCAATGTTTTCTTGTCAGACAAAGATATGTTTAGAGATGCTGTTGGAGCTAGTGAGCTTTGTACATGCCAGAAAATTTGAGTCTAATAAATTGGTGTAATTTAAATGAGAAAGCAAGATTGATGAGAGGTGGCAGAAAAAGTAGCCAACAGGGAAATACATGAAAATAATTCAAGACTGCAACAAGACACAAAAAGTTGACTTTATAAATGTTCTTTTTATCATCCACCATAGTTACTTTTTTTGGCCAGTTTTGTTATCAGCTGGCAGCAAGCCAACAACTTTCCCAACAGTTAAGCTGTATGAGCTCTTTGGTGCTTTGGAAGACTGAGCTGGACTATCATCATCTTCATCAGTCGATCAGGAAATAATGGCATTTTAATTGTTGAATCTCCAGTGCTGATAACTAGGGAAGGGGACTAGAAAGCACAGATGATATCTGGATTACAGATCTGTGGTTGTTGGTAGTTACACAAGTAATGTTCCAACTTGTAAAATATCACTGCCTTGTTATCCACAAAATCCCGTTATATATTTCTTCCCTTTTTTTTACATGAAGTTTGTCATTTTCTTTACACCTTTAGGATTTTGCATCATGATGTCACTTCTGTATATTTCATGTCCTCAATTGTCAAGTTTTGACTTTCCTATTTGCATAACAGAGCCCATTGGAAAGTCCTGCCTCTCCAGCCCTAGGAATACTTTACTGAGCTTACCTATCAATCTACACATCTCTTTTCATTCAAGTACTTCCCTAGAAGTTACTTCCATTCTTACAGAAAGTCAACCAACTACCAGTGAGTAGGAGACACTAAACAGTCACTCCACATAATGAAAAGATTTGAATAAGCAAAAAATTGTTTTGGTCATATTCCTCCCAGCTTATATGTTTCCTTATTGTCTTAACTTTTATCTCTTTAGAGGAGTAGTTAAGATTAATTCTTTTCAGAGACTTATTTCTTTCCATAGAATTTTCCAGAGATTGTTGGTAAATTAAAAATGTTAATAATCTATAATGGTGGGAATGTCACAATACTGAAAATGGAAGTAGAAAAAACCCTGTAGCTAGACAAAAACAATCTCTTTTTTTTTATCATTATAGTGACATTTTAATAGCTCATGTCACATGCAGCACCTACTTTTAAGAGTCCTCGTATTTCCTCCATTATCCCAGGTTTTCACTACAGCTTTTCAAATTTGGATTAATATCTGGGCATGAATAGTGAGTGTATACAGCATTCTAGGTGAGTCTTGTCTTAAGCAATGCTTCATGCTCCATATGCGAAACTCCTGGACTGATTTACTGCAAGATGACCCTTTTTACTTTGTTGGCTTATGCTTATCCTGAAGAATAATCAGAGTTTCATCTCCTTCAGTGGCTTCTAGTAGATGACTTCTCAGCTTTCAGACAAAATTCCCAACAGTTGATTGGTACCCAGAGCTCCACTCTGTACCATTCATCACATTTTGGTTACTGAACCATCCAGTTTTTCATCTGTACCTTGGGATCCTCTGCACTGCCAACACCAGCTCAATTTGTGACTGTGTATTTATCCACTCTAATCTCCCTCCAGTTTGTCTTCCTTCAAGAGTCTTTGTTGTCACTCATTCCTTTGCCAACATGCAATTTTTACATTTCACTTGCAGTACAACTTTCATGCCACTCATTAGAAAGGTGTGAGGTTATGAAGGTCTCCACTTTCAAGTTTAGCAGCTGGCAGAAGTTCAAAATAACTGCAGAAAAGAATGGATAGCTTGACAGAAATTGTGAGATCCCGGATTTGAATCTCAAGTCATTGATCATTTGGGTCAGAAGAAGCCAGCTGACGTGTGTGTGTGTCAGAGCCGGCAGCTGCAGCCACATGAAGCCTGAAGCACATGTTCAGGCCTGTGCTATGGACAGGCTTGGAGCACATGGTCCAAGATGTGCAAGTCCATGGACCAGGTGTCCCGCCTGGGGTGAGTGGCCATGGCAGCCAAACTGTATTTAACCACACATGCACAGCATCTCCATTTTGTGTTCAGCTGTCCCTCTGGACACCTGGCAACATGTGACTTTTGGTGGCAACTATTTTTCTTTTTTCTCTTCTTTCTTTACTTTTTTTCTCTTTTCTTCAGTCTTTTGATCTTTTTTCTTCGGTCTTTTAATCTCTTTTCTTCCTCTTTTCTTTCTCTTGTGGGTAACTTATGGCCAAAGGGTTTTGTATTACTGATTACTTTGGACTGGGTGATTTGTGGACTGTATCTTTGTTTGCTGGGAATTTTTGGTGTAATGCTTTTGCCTTGGTTGTATGTTACTCCTGAAACTTTTGCCAAAACACTTATTTTCTCACTAAATTAAAAAAATTCTCTTAGAGAAAGCATAGTACTATTTTCTCTGGATGCTAACGTGTAGATAATAATGAACTAAAATGCTTTTTCAAAAGTTTGGTTGCAAACTTTAAAAGTCTTAAGTATAAGGATTGTTTCCAGTTAAGCAGACATATATAACCTTTAACCTGGAATATTACACAAGTGCAGTCCAGAAAATGGGAGGCAAAAAATCCAGAGACTTCTTCTACGGAGTCTGAACCACTGCTGTAGTCCGCGCAGGGTCATTGCAGGAGTGACTCATCCTAAAGCGAAAAGATCACCTTACGTAGTAAAGTCCTGGAAGTGTTCAAAAGTAACATTGTTCCATTAACAGAAGATTATGGTGAACAACTGGACACCCTAACCATCCACAAGAAAACCTTAGGAACAGTGACTGTTAACACGATGGTATCTTACAATGGGAGAAGTCACTGGAGGAGAAACATCTGGAGAAGGTGAAAAACTATGGCCATGTTGGAGAAAGGCTTTCAACACTATCTTCTGAAACATTCTTATTGAGAAGAGGTAGACAGCAGACAATAGAGTAGGTTGAAACCTGTTTGAACAGCTGAGCTCAGAGGATTGTGATCATGACAATAAGTCTAGTTGAAGACCAGTAACTAGTGATGCACTCCAGGGGTCAACACTGGTCTAGTTTTATTCAATGTCATTGATAATCTGGGTGATGGGAGAGAGTGTACCTTTTGCTGATGACACAAAACCGGGAGGAGTGGTTGATATGCCAGAGGGCTGTGTTCCTACCCTGAGGGCTCTGGGCAGTCTGGAGAAATGGACTGACAGGAACCTCATGAAGTTCAACACAGGAAAGGGCAAAGTCCTGTACCTGTAGAGGAACAACCCCAGGTGCCAGTACATGCCGGGGACAGCCCATCTGGAAAGCAGCTTGGCAGAAAAGGGTCTGGATGTCCTAGTGGACACCAAGCTGAATGTGAGCCAGCAATGGGCCCTTGCAGCAGAGAACAGCATCCTGGGCTGCATAAGGGAAGGTACAGAGGGAGTGGAAGGTGATCCCTCCCCTCATTACTGGTCAGACCATACTTGGAGTGCTGTGTCCAGTGCTGGGCTGCTCACTACAAGAGAGACATGGACATACTGGAGAGAGTCCAGCCAAAGGATGAAGGGACTGGAGCATCTCACCAGAAGAAGAAAAGAGGGGATCTCATCAATATCTATAAATACCTGAAGGTATTTATACCTGAGAGTATAAAGACAACAGAGTCAGGCTCTATTCAGTGGTGCCCAGTGCCAGGACCATGGTCAGTGGGCACAAAATGAAACACAGGAGGTTCATTCTGAACGTGAGAAATATTTCTTTCCTGTGAGGGTGACTAAGCTACCGGCTACCCAGAGAAGCTATGGAGTCCAAGCATGGGGTTTGATAGAAGTTTTCAAGTGTCAGTGAGATAAAAGTCTGAATAACCTGGTCTGATCCTTCTGTGAGCAGGAGGTTGGGCTAGCGGCCTCCTGAGGACCCTTTCAACCTGAATTATTCTGTGATTCTATGAGGCTCTCATATGTTTATCTTTGAACCTGTCAGAGATAATACTTTGACTTGTTGCTCTAGCCCATGGCTACTTTCCCTATAATGTAAATTTTTGAAGTGCAAAAATGTTCCCATGATTAGTTCATTGCAGAGCCAGAACAGCAATGAACATAAGAGCCCATTCATATGACAGAGTTGCACGCTGTTCCACATTTCTCCTGTGTTTTTCATATTTCAAAAGATATATCTGATAGCTGCAACTAACTCAAAATCTCCAAAAAAGAAAAGTGATTGCCTTTTTCTTGACTGTTTCATTATCTGCATTAAAAAAAAAAAAAAATTACAATTTTGCTTTCAGTCCAGGAGATCTGAATGTGTCTCTCTCTTCCTTAGCATACCAGAACTAATGCAGCCTAGTTAGAAAAGAAGATTTTTGCCCAGTAAGTATTCCGTCATCTAAATGGGGGGAATAACTCTGCTAAGAAAGAAAATGTTGTTATTAGATATCTTCTTGTCTGACCTTGGTTACATTTTAAGCATACTAGAAATGTTTCAGCTTACTCATGTCTCATTGTGGTAACAGGGCTAGATTTAATTTCAAAAGGGAAGGATAATCTGTTTGCTAGCTACCTGCATTGTGTATTTTCATCATGGTTGCAGTGAAAGTAAAAGGAACAGTGAAGAGATACATATGACTGATACTGCAGAAATGACTGAGGTACACAGTGCTTCATTTGAGTCAATGCAAAAAGTACCATCACCAGGTACTTAAATTAATTTTAATGACAATATAGAGGTGCAAAGCAGGATAGAGCAGGAAAATATTAAAGACATTTACATAAGTTAGACAGATTCAATTTGTTCAGACCTACTGAAGTTCACTCTAGAGTCATTAAAGAACTTAACCATTAAAAATTGCCTGCAAGAATTTCTATAAGTGAGGAGATCCCTGCAGACTGCAGATAACAAAATTTAAAATCAACAAGATTAAATTCAGTACAGGCAATCAGGAAAATGACTGTTAGGAAGTGGAAATCAAATGCACAAACCTAAAAATGATGAATAACTCAGCTGAAGAAAAGGATCTAGGGGTGCAAAATTCAGAAAGCAACCCAACAAGTTAATACGTCAGAGAAACTGTGGCATGGGGCAGTGTTTTTTCCAGAAATGTAAGTTGTGTTCTGCATTAACAGAAGAGGAAAGGATAAGATAGAGAATTTTTTTTGTCTGCCAAGCAATTATCTAATCTAAGCCTTACTGAAATACTGCAAAGAGTTTGAGCATCGTGTTTTAAATAAAATGCAGACAAATTGCTTTCAGAGCTCTTTCCAAGAATAATTAAAGGATTAGATAGCATGACTTAAGAGGAAGAGCTAGACAAATTGAATATGTTTAGTCAAGAAAAATAAAACATGAGACAAAGTATAAAAATAGTATTCTGGTTATAGCAAGTTGTTGTAAAATAGACAATGAGCAATTGTTCTCCACATTCACTATGACTGGGAGAGAGAGAAAGAAATAATCTGATTTATTACAATAAAGAAAATGGGTTCTTATTTAAAGAAAAGTTTTTATCTGGGGCTTGGAGACAGATTTCTGTGTGGAGATAATGAAAAAATCTAGAATAAGAGCAGCAAACCAAGCTCAGAGAGCAGCCTTAAGGTTTGCCACCAGAGACCTAGGTCCTAGGAACAAAGCAAATTTGTACTCTAGAAACAGGATTTGTAGAGGCTCTTGGCTGTAAAGCAAAGAAGGTCATAACTCATTCATGCCCTCCCACAGACAGATCTGTAAAATGTGCAATTAATTATTCATGTGACTGGCAATGCTGATGTTAAACAGTGACTGAAAAAGAAATGACAGGCTGTGTGAAACATAGAATAGTCTGATATTGAACAGAATCTGTATTGAAAAATGAATAGACAGGAAATGGAAATGCAGAGTGCAAGATGGCACCTCCCTTCTGATGGAAAATGGAAATACTTTAACTTCATTACTACTCTTTTCTGCATTGTAATTATATTCTCATTTTGTTCCGTTTGCTGTTTGCATCAGGCACACCCCTGTGTCTGCCTATGAGTGCCACTAGGGATGAAATGTTACTATCTAGGAAGTTTATGTGATAAAAGATGTCTTGGTTTGTAGAGGAAAGAAGAGCCCTAGGAGCAGAGGAGGAAGAGACAGACTGCCTATCTACCCAAATTAACTGGGTTTGGTAATAACAGAACGGCAGGTGTTGGGAAAGATAATTAAGGCATGAAGTTTACAGTATTGTGAAATATTCTATAAGGACAGATAATTGTATTAGAAAAACACCTCTGATGCTCAGTGGGGAGCATCTCCATGCCTGAAGAGTCTTCAGAAGTGTGAAATACGATGTATAAGTAAATCTAATAAATACCAACCAGCTCAAACTTTGATTTGCCTGAGGAAGACTGACATCCCTGTGAGTATGCAGATCTCAAGTGCAGAATGGATTTAGTTTTTGCTTGAAGAATTGGCAAAGTTTATGGAATCTTGTGTCTGATATGTTCAGAGGAAATTAAAGAATTAAAGCTGATCTATGTGTCTACAGGTATCCGTGTGCATATGCATATCTTTTCTTTGATCAGTAGATTGCATTAAGAATTACTGTAAAGAGCAGGGAATAAGAGTGTATAATTTCACATCTCTTTACATTAAAAAAGTCCCATTTACTTGTTTAAAGAAAAATACATTGTCATTTATCTTCATGCATTGCAGAACATTGTGCCTCCATCAACCAAATAATTTTATCAGTGAATGCATGAAGTAATTTATGCTGCTAAAGGAAATAATGTGTTTAAAACAAAGTGGGGTTTTTTCCTCATTCCGCTCTTATTGCAATTGTATAAACACATTTGTTCAGAGGAAAAGAGTTCATGGACTATTTCTTTATTAATAGGGTAAGAAAAGCTAAGAAGAACTGTTTATTGTCCTATGAACATGAGGCCTTGTAATCTCAGTGACAATTTACAACTGACTAGTGTGTCTGCATGTCCCAAAGCCTATCAGCATCAACATGCTTGATTGCCCAAGCATCCAGAAGGGATAACCAGTAAATCTGAGATCAGTGTGAGTAATCTCTTTCCTGAAGCATTAGTTTCTGGACTCACAGTTAAGATGAGGAGTTGAATGATTCTTCAGTTTCATTTCATTCTTTTCCATCTGCTTTAACCTAAATACAGGTAACTGGTAGCAGGCTGTACATAAACACAGGGAATAAGCCAGAAGGCATTTGTGTTAATTCAGCATTCTTTCTTATGCTAATTCTTTGATGCCTTAAGTGGCTGTTCTTCCACAATATCTGCAAGGTGACGTGGAGTATTTATGAATATTTGAAGAAGGTTTCTTGCTCATTGTAATTATGCCGATGCCAAATAGCTGAGAGAAGCAGATTAGTTTGCTGTATCATCACTGTGCTACCCCACTGTCTTGCAAAGACTACCAGTATTACTCAGGCTCTTTTGAGCACTGGTAGTGTTTAGGGTTGTTTAAGACATGAAATGTAGTTTTTCCTGTTAGAAATTAAAATTCTAGAGGAAACTGGTATGCAAGATGCAATCTCACTGTAAAACTCAAAAATAAAAATGATCACAGTTTTTAAGTAATTCATTTTTATAGTTTCTATTGACCCTTTATTTGGGGACAGTATGGATCAATGTAATGAAAGCAGGATAAAATGTAAGAGAACCGTGTAACTCCATTTATATGAATTTTTAGAAGTTAATTCTTTAGCATAGCAGGTGAATGTCTTCTGCATTGAAAACAAGATGTCAGGGAAATTTAGGGCTGATTCATCTGATTGTGATATTTTCAACTACTGTTCACAATCCCATTAACTGTAAATTAGTGAAGTAGGTGAGATGGTTTCTTTGATGAAATTGTGGTGGAGTTTTTCTTCTGAAATAGATATTTAATATAACCCAAGTGAACCACATCTCAGGAGTGCTTTCACCAAAGGCATCTACAGTTGAGTTGCATTAGATCCATGATGGTTTCCCAAACGTTTGCTCCAGCTGGGTGCAAGAAGAATTGTCCTGACCACAATACAGACTCTTAAAGAAGCAAATAAGGGGGAAACCTGGGAGGTTGGCTGGCTTTTCAATAAAAATTACATAGCAGAATTTCCTAAATTTAACGGTATGCATCTAACCACTTTGAAATTGTGTTATAGGTGTACTAGATATGAAATCCAGAATAACCAGTCTCTAATAGGGCAGAATACAGCGTGAAGAACATTTTTCCTAGATTGCCATCAACACTTGCAAAATTGGCTTCTCTATTCAAAGGAAGCCTAGTCTCACTAGCTCTAAAGTTTGGCAAGATGAGTCTGGCTCAGAGAGTGCCAAGAGATGATTGCTAATTTATAAGACTTGTGTAACTACAAAGACTAAATTCAAGTTATAAAGGCAGATACAGAATCATAGAATATGCTAAGCTGGAAGGGACCCAACAGGGTCATTGAGTCCAACTCCTGGCCCTGCGCAGGACACCCCAAGAGTCACAACTTGTGCCTGAGAGCATTGTCCGAATGCTTCTTGAGCTCAGACAGGCTTGGTTCTGTGATCACTTCCCCGAGGAACCTATTCCAGTGCTCAACTGTCCTCTGGGTGAAGAACATTTTTTCTAATACCATGAAGAAGAACATAAAAGAGAGGCAGCATTTGGCCAGACTGAGGGGGGAAAGCAAGCATCCATTGAGTGAGAAAAAGGTGCATCTACCTTTGCAGCTACCTTGGATCAGTGTTCCAGCTACAACCCTCTGTGACTTGAAGACATGACAGCAACTACCAAGGAGGCTTTTTCTTACCTCTCTCTTAATGCAGCTTCTTTCTGAAAACATATTGTATCAGACATATGTTGCTTCAGTTTAAACAGCACATTTTTTCACATAATACAGCATGTGACAAATATCAGTCTCCACGTTCATTTTTTTCTGTAAAAGAAAACAGCAACACAGTTCTGTGTAGTTCAACTCTTTCCCATTTCACAGACCACCGCCACAATTTCAACCTCAGAGTATCTTAGGCAGATTGATAGTTGTATTGTCTTGTATTCACTCAAGAGCTGCTGCTCACAGAGGGACTGTTTTTTCTTCTTAAGTATCTCCAAGGGTTATTTGAACTTTTGCTGATGTACCTTGTAAATTAGAAAAGAAGTTTTAAAAGAGATTATGGCCAGTGCCCAAACAATGATCAGTGCACATGCATGGGCTCTACTCCTGTATAGAAACACAGAACTGGGGTAATCAAATCAAAACCCATCTTTCGTAACTGAGGTCAACCATGTAACTCGTGTTAAACACAAAATCCCACAACACCTCTTTGGTCCACAATATTCCTCTGCCACACTGCAAAAAATCCTTTAGTAGATCAACTGCCCAGACAACATGTCCAGGAGGATTCATCAGAGCAGGAGTGGTTTGTCAGTGTATACCTGACATTTTCAACACAGTCCATGGGATTTTGCAGCTAAAGCCTCTGTAACATTTACTCCTTGAAATGATGATGAGAAAAATTTCTCACACAACATAACTTGGTTTATCACAAATATGACTAAACCTAAGTCCACCCTGTCAAATTATAGTTGTAACTGAAGATGTATGGAAGGTGAAAAGTTATTCTCTCTGATGACTTGCTAATTAACTAAGCTGACAGATATGTACCACAGAGAAGAGGTGTCTGACTGGCAGTTTATTCTTGACAAAGAGAAATGTCTCAATCTTGTTTTTTCTTTTCATTACTTTTAATAGAAATTAGTTTTATAACCAGAACAACATCTAAACAATGCATTTTGCAGCAGATAGTGAATTAAAGTTCATGTAATGTCTTCACCATGTTCTAATGACTCATACAGGTGTTAATGACGTGTGAGACATGACTCAAGATCACTAGGTCTCTTGGGATCATGCACTTCATGTTCTGTTTCTCAGACTGTCAGCAAGAGTGTGACCATTTACTGCAGTCTCCACTGCTCGTTACACTGAGTGTCACTGCTTCTCACTATACCATATAATGGGCCTTGGTGTAATCTCATTGTGTCCCCCACACAGCTACTAGTTTCTTTCTCTTAAGCATTGTTGACTGTTTCAGGTCATCCTACAGTTTTCTGAAGTTGGCTGATCTCATCTGTGACACCTGGGCACATGAAGCTTGGAAAAGTATTCACCAGACAAAAGTGTGAAGCACTCAGTCTAGAACAATACAGCTTTTCCACGAGTTATGTGTTGCATTAGCTAATCTCATACAGGTGCCTTAAATATCATGGGGCACTTAGATATTCCAGCACTAGAGCTTCGTGTTTATACAAAAAACATTAACTGTGGGAGCCAAATACTGAAAAGGAAGCTTACTTTGTGTGCAGAGATGCACAGATACGTCTGAGGTTAAAAGTCCGTCTGTAGTTACTGTCACCCAAATGTGATGGGTTGACTCTGGCTGGACACCAGGTGCCCACCAAAGGCACTGCCCTCCTGAACTGAGCAGAGAAAAGAAAATATAACAAAAGTCTTGTGGGTCCAGATAAGGGCAAGGAAAGATCACTCATCCACTATTGTCATAGACAATATAGCCTTGACTTGGGGAAATTAGTTTAATTTATTGCCAGTCAGATCAGAGCAGAATAATGAGAAATAAAAACAAATCTTAAAACCACTTTCCTCCCACTCCTCACTCCTTATTGGGCTCAATTTTACTCACAAATTCTCTATTTACTCCCTGACAGTGATGCAGGGAGATGGGGAATGGGGTCTATGGTCAGTTCATCACATGCTGTCTCTGCTGTTCCCTTCTCAGGTAGAGGATCCTCACAGTCTTCCACTTCCTCTGGCGTGGGGTCCCTATTACGGGAAATTCCTCCACTAGCTTCTCCAGTGTGAGTCCTTCCCATGGGCTGCAGTTCTTCATGAACTGTTCCAGTGTGGGTCCCTGCAATCGAGGTGCAGTCCTTCAGGAACAGGCTGCTCCACGGTGTGTCTCCCACAAGGTGACAAGTCCTGCCAGCAAATCTGCACCATCATGGACTTCCTTTCTCCATGGGGCCACAGATCCTGTGGAAGACTGCTCCTCTAGACTCTGACATTATGAAAATCCATACTGTTGCAGTGGTTTTAAAGGTTTTTAGGACTTAGGATTCAAAACAATGGGACCTGCTGTAAACTCATAAGACTCATAGCTATGAGACAATCCTGCTTGTTTAATTTGTATTATCTAAAAAGGAATGCTAGATCCTCTCTCGGCATAAAATGTTGCAGCTTAATTGACTATACAGCTGGTGATTTGCCCAATATTTTTGGTTTGTAGTGTTTAGGATTACAATATTCATGTCTCAGTTCTAGACAACTTGAATAAACAGAAATTAAGGAATAACCTTAAAATCTTTACTAATTTTTGTAGGAGCTGGAGCAAGGACTTACCTCTTGGAATTGGCAAGATCAATTCTGAAATGAAATTAAGGTGAAACTGAAATAAAAATGTCCAGATTGAAGCCCTTTTCTATTTTAGGTCTCTTTTCTATGCTAAATTGTGCCAAAATCTTTCATTTAGCTAATGAGTTTGTTGAGGAAACTGAACATGTGAATGGACTGGGGCAGTCACTCACTGAGATCACTAGTACAACTAGGCACTAGTTGATAACCAGGTAATAGAGTCCTGTGCTCTGGACTCTATTAAGGGGAGCTGCAGGTGCTTCTCAGTCCCAGCATTTAATTAGTTATGACATCATTTAATAAATGTACCTCATAGAAATGTTCTAAGTTGAATCATGCACAATCAGCTGGGAGTAGGATGCATACCACGTGATATATTCTGTATCTTAGGCCACACAGGAGAAAATTAACAAGTTATTAATGATAAAGTAATTAGTGATAAAATAGAGGTTGATCTGAGCTTTGGAAAAAAAAGGAAAAGTGCAGAACTTTTCTAAACTTGAGGTATACTAAGGCACATATGTTTCCTATTAGCTCATAAAACTGAATCACAGAATCACAAAATATGCTGATTTGGATGGGTCCCACAAGGATCATCAAGTCTAACTCCTGGTCCTGCACAGGATAATCCCCAAGAGTCACACCATGTGCCTGAGAGTATCATCCAAACACTTCTTGAACTCTGTCAGGCTTGGTGCTGTGCCCACTTCCCTGGGGAGCCTGTGCCCACCCACCCTTTGGGTAAAGAACATTTTTCTAATATGAAGTGTATCTCTTGCCTCTTTTTGAACCTGCAGGTCTACAGAAAATTGTATTAACCAGCTTTCATAACTGACAAGTGAGCATCCTTTTCATAAACTGTCTTTCAAATTAAATACAAAGGGAGTTGGCCTGGCTTATAAAAAGTCTGAATTCAATAAGGGGTTTTTCCCACAGGTTACTTTTAATCAGGCCTCAAGTTATGAATAATACTGCATGGCTGATGCTTTATTTCTATAATTCCATCAAAGTCAGATGCTGTCGACTTATGCAAGTGCAGCTCAGACTGTCAGATGTTTCAAAAATTATTTATAAATGATGGGTCTTTTATTCATGTGCACATCCATTGCCTTTTTATAACATAAGGTCTGGGTTTGCTCCTTTCCATTTTTAGGAAAAAATGGGTTCAGGGAAGGCAGACTGTATAATTTCTGGTGTGAAATCCACCAGGCCTTGCCTTATTTAACATGTCCTTTCTGCATTCTAATCTACAGTTTCTCCTTGTTGAAGTTCACATGGATCTTTGGTAATCTTTTTTCTCTCAAACAAAGATCTAAGAAGGTACTGAATACCTCAGCCTTCTCTGCATCATGTATTATATGGTCTACAAGAAATACTGGGTCAAATACACTTGTAGGAAACTTTTCTTATTGCTTTTATATGATCTACTAAGTGAAACTATTTTTTTATATTTTGTTTTTTTATTCATATAGCTTATGCAATTTTTAATGCCTAGTCATAGTCGTACTTTGTAGACCCACTTGGTATGATTCTCTACTGAATTTCAAGTCTTTAAAGACCTCTAGTGCAATTATTACAATCTCTGTATTTTCCTTCTTCAATAGGATGGATTGCTGTGGTACATCTACCTCAATAACTTCCGGATCTTCCGCTCTCATATATCTCTTGGATGATCCCAAGGAATTGTACATCATAGCTTCCTGAGTTCAGCACAAACTGAAGTTTTTTGCTGATTGCATAAAAACATGACATTAGCAGAAGAATCACAAAATCATTTATTTTGGGAGGGACCTTAGAGACCACTAGTCCACCTCCTGCCTAAAGCAGGAGCTTTAGGATCTCAGCTAGGAGATCAGAGCGAGTTATTTCAGTTACTTGAGGTTTTGTCCAGCTAGACCTTGAAAAATCCTCAAGAATAAAAATTCCACAACCTTTACAGACTACCTTTTCAAGTACCTGTCTGTCCAGATGTTGAAAAAATTCTTATATCCAGTTGGAACCTTTCTTCTTACAATTTATGATCATTATTTTTTTGTTCTCATGCCCTAGACAACTGCCAAGAGCTTGGCTCTATCTTCATGAAAACCTGCTTATAGATACTGTCAGGCTGCTGTGAGGTCCCTGGGAGCTGTTTTTCCTCCATCCTGAACAAGCCCATCTTCCTCAGCTTCTCCTCACAGTGGAGTACCCCATCTACTCCATTCTTATAAGACTCCTCCTGGAGTACTGCATCTAGTTTTGGAGTTCCCAGCAGTGGAAGGACATCGACCTGTTGGAGCGAGTCCAGAGGAGGGCCACCAAGATTATTAAAGGGATGGACACTTCTCCTGTGAGGAAAAACTAAGAGAATTGGGATTTTTCATCTTGGAGAAGAGAAGGTTTCAAGGTAACCTAGTTGTAGCCTTCCGCTACCTAGTGGGAGCCTACAAGAAAGATGGAGAGACGCTCTTTATAAGGGCATGTAGGGACAGGACAAACGTTAATGGTTTTAAACTGAAAGAGAGGAGATTTAAATTAGATATTAGGAAGAAATCCTTTACTGTGTGAGTAGATAGTTACTATTACGGGTTGTCCAGAGAAGTTGTGGATGCCTTATCCCTAGAAGTATTCAAGGCCAGGTTTGAAGGGGCTTTGAGCAAACTGGTCTAGTGGAAGGTGTCTCTGCCCATGGCAGGGGGATTGGAACTAGATGACCTTTAGGTCCTTTCAAAACCCAGGCCATCCTATGGTTCTATGATTCTATGATCTCTGGACCATTTTGGTTTTACGATGGACTTGATCCAGTCTACCTACATGTCTGTTTAAATACTGACATCTTGCCTAAGCAACTTTTCTCCTTGCTGCTGTCTCCCATGGAATCCCACCTCCAACCTTCCTGGACAGAAGGAAGTCTGCTTACCAGAAGTCCAGGCTGCACACTCTGCTCCTTGCCTCTCTTAGTGTCCTCAAGCCCTTCAAGGCCATTGTTTCATTTGCACTACAAACAAGACTGTCACCAGTTTTTCCTTGATAGTGAATAGGAGATCCAGATGTTCATCATCCTTATTGACTCCTGCAGAGAGTTCACTCTTGCTGGTGGAATCTTGCAGCAATCTTCTGGATTGCTTGCATCCATTGTGTTGCTTTTCCAGCCGATATCAAGCAGATTAAAGATCCCATTTAAAAAAAAACGAACAACAACAACAAAAACCAAAACAAAAAAACCCCAAACCTCCAAAAATTCTCTCTGATCTAGAGACTTCTTCAGCTGGTTTCATAGTTTTTCCATGGTTGCAATGATGCTGACACAACCCAAATTTCTCTCTCATATTTAGTGAAAGGCATCATTAAATCACAACAACTTGTTTTTACTGTATTACAGTTTATATGCTCTTTATATGCAAGCATTGTTGGCCTAAGTGTGTAAAAATAATGTTTACAGATTCTAGCTCATCTAAATGTCGTATCATTTTGTTCTGCTTAAATAAAGGCATCCATTTATATCTTGGCCAGTTGCTATAACTGGAAAATAAATCACTGTATGAAAGACACAGGATATTGCTGTTACCTGGGGAAATTTAAACAAGTATTTGTGTTAAGAAAAATATGTAACAGCCTAATGGAACTGTAGGTTTTCCATTTGTTAAATAACTGAACTACATTTTAGTCACTAAAAATGTATCTAGTGATAGCACAGATTAGAACCCAAGTTACTTAAGGAAGATCTTGTTCACCATCGGGCTCTTTGAACATTCCTCTTGCTGTTTTTCTGCTCTCAGTGGATAACGGCAATGCCATTTTTGACAGGGTAACATATGGGTATTCTGTAGAGTTCCTGGAAGGAGAATACGAGACAGATGACTAAGTACGGGCTTTCCCAGCTGCTTGTATTTGAAACTGTAAAAAGGACAGCACTAGACAGTCTCATTTGCCTATGTGAATGTAGAAGTGCCATGAGCCAATGCAGCTAAATCAGAGTGCTCACACACAAAGACAGCTGTACTTCACTAGTGACTTGCCCTCTATAAATACGCAAGGTTGCATCTGAAGTTCATCTCACCACAAGTAGTCTTTTGCTTGATAAAAGTCAAAGTCATTATGGAATCACAGGATCATAGGACAACTCAGGTTGTAAGGGAGCTCAGGAAGACTCTTTTGTGCAGTCAGTGGTATCAGTGTAAAATGTATTTTAGAGCAGCACATAAATCCATCACTAAACAATGCAGTCAGGGCTTGGATGAAGGCAGAGGGTAAGTGGGTGGCTCCTTGCCATGTGACAGGAAAGCTCTGACACCAGGAAGACCTAAGGCATATAAATACCTTCTTTCTCTCAGTAAAATGTCTCTGGGTTGTCCCTTTCTATATTCCATAATGAACTTCATTCTAAAATTTAAATCTTTAGAGCAATATATGTGATATTTCCTGTACTTGTCAAAATCTCTACACCTCTGTAGATGGAAGAACAACAGTGACAAAAGTTGTTGCAGATATACATGGAAGATTTTGAGTTGAAATTATTTTCTCTTCTCTTACAGCTTGTGGGTATAACCAGCACAAGATAGCATTAAGAGATTGCTTAAACCTCCAGATACTCTTTAAGTGAAAGCTCGATGGAGGGAGGAGTAAAGTATGTGTTCAGCACTGGGAGGGCACAGGGAACACCTCAATGGCTAGAGGAAGCAGCTTTGGGAGAACAACAACCAGGCAGTTCACATTACTTGAGGAATCCTGGTGTTCATACCTGTTCAGTGGGCACCTTCAGTCCTTTACCAAGGAGTATGATCATGCACCAAGGTGTAGGGCTCTTTGGAGAGTCCTCCAGGCTGTGGAATGATCCCCAGTCAGAGCAAATGGCTTTTGGAAGCACTGATGCCTTTTACGCTGTCATTGAAAGGGATATTTCTGTGACTAGGCATTCTCTAATGAAGAAGACGCTAACATACAGCACTCAACAACACACTCCAAAACAATGAACCCTGCACACCTCAGCTGTTGGAATGGCCTCTGGTGGGAAAGTACTAAGAAATTACTCTGATGAGCATAGAGTAAAAATTTGTCAAGAGGAAGAACTAAAATGGGACTTGTGTTTCTCCATGTTTTGCTTTTTCAGCATAGTAGTTGTGTACTCAAAATTAAAAAAAAATAAGTTATTTTGCTGTTTTATTTCTAAAGCTCAGCATATCTGCTAGGGTATTAGCCATGCTGCTAGAGTGTCCTGAACAGAAGTGGTGTGAGAATACACTATTTGAATCTGTGTTAGCTTTTCTTGTTCTATTTGCATAATTAAATTGACAACAGCATAAATTATACTATATTAAATCTTGACTGGTTAAAACACCCATTAGATTGTTACAGACCTTTTCTGTGACCTGTGTCAATTTAATATTAACACATTTGAAAACTCAGCCTCCAGTTTAATCCGTCTCAATACTGCACCTCAGGAACTGGCTGGCTTATATCCACTGAAGCTGAAACCACTAAGTGGGGATCTCAGTGTGGTAGTGAACTCTTTGAACTTCTCCCTGGAAGTTAAGAGAAATACCATACTACAACTGGGCTGATGAAGTGTGCGAAATGGACCCAAAACACAGATATGTTACCTGTCTATATGGTGTCACATGCTCAAAATCTCTGATAGTTAAACATTGCCTGAGGAACTGAAAAGAAGGTATGCGGGTGTAAGACCCCAGGCTCCCCTCATGAGCTCATCAAAGGGATTTACATCAAAGAGATGCAAGGACCCAAAACACACCCAATGGATTTATTAAAGGGGCCTTAGGTTCTTTTATATTCTGAGGCTGTGCACAGGAAAAACGTGGCAACATTTTTCAGGAGGTCAAAATAACACGTTTACTGGAAACTTTGAAAATAAGGAAACTTGGCAAAAGTTTAAAGCAAACATTCAATCAACATAAAGCATTTCACAAAGCATTGACTTAGCAAATTCCACCCCATCCAGGTTTAATTTACCCAAATACCAAGAAAATGAAATTAGGAGGAGAAGAAGAATAAAGAGAGAGAGAGAAAGAAAGAATTATAGCTACTGCCTTAGATACAGAGTAGAACCAGCTACTACAAATCCCAAGAATGATAGGGCCAAGCATGTGGGGGACCTCATCGCATTGGTTTTATTTTCTTTGGACTCTTGTGGCCACCTCCAGTAACTGGGGCTCCCAGTGTGCCAGCCATTTGGGACAGGGTTAAGGGCTGCAGGGGATGCGGTTTGGGGTTTCAGGTGTGCCAATGGCTGATAGCCGTTTGGGATGTGGGCTAGGGGCTCTGGAGTGTGGTGTGAAGCCGTGCACCCTGTGCCAGTGACTGACAGCTGCACCCGTAGCTCTTAGAGAGATGGGGTATGGGGACAGGGCACCATTCCACCTTGGCAGAACTTGATCTGCTCCCTTCCCCGCACACAGAGTTGTTTCAAGCCATTGATAATGTCTTTCAGTCTCTCACACCAAGCATTTTCACTTTGGATAGTGTCTTGCATACTTCTAAATTATTTTCTAATCACATCAGACTGTCTGATATTCCTCTTTCTTTTACTTTTTTTTTTTAACTGAATAATTTGTAAAACATTGCTGCTGTCTTTTTCTGCATGTTAATACCCCTGCTTTTTTACAATGAGAATTATAAAATGTGGACTATGGCTTCCCCACTGTAGTGACAAATTTCACGGAACAGAGGCAGTTTGTAAGAATATCCTCAAAAAAGGTGCAGGACTATCATGAGGCCCAGAGAACCTTGAACAGAGATATTGCGTACAAGGAAAAGTGTAGTGTACATTTCTAAACCAATAGATACAGCTTTACAAAGTGTAGGTATTAACTCCAGGACTAAAGAGGATTTTAGTTCTGTTTAGCCTTTCTATGATCAAAATAACTAGTTCTCCTAAACTGTGAGATGCTTGTATATTACTAGTAAAACTACTATGTGTTCTAGAAGAATAACTAAAAACAGTGATTATCTTGTCAGAAATAAAGGTTTCAGAGAAATTAGTGCCAGTATATGTTGATTCTGATGGAAAATATCTAAAATCTACCATGCAGTTGCTTCAACAAGCAGTTCAGAAGCAAGACATCATCAGTATATGACTCATCTGTGTCCTTTGAGAGGTCAGAGAGTGTGGGATACAACTGTCTGTGGGTTTCATTTCTTCTTGGCAGGAATGGAGCCACAGGACATGGTCAGCTGATGCAAAAATACAAATAATCTCCCAGACTTCATTAGCAATTACATATTGCAAAGAGACAATGTCAGCATAGATGAAAACCCACTGAAATCTGGAAGAGGCAGATCATCAAAGCTGCTACAGAAATGTGCTTTCTGCTTCAGCTTGATTTGCTGTATTTCATTAGTATTACAGCACTTTCAAAAGGGAACATGTCAATGAATATCTGGACTATGAAGCAGATTTTATGGTTCTTTTAATATGCTAATGTAGGACAAATATGACTAGAAAGTAAAAAAGCCATGATGCACATTTACCACTTGTCTAAAAGCATGTATGTAGCCAAAGTGTGATCTAATGTGACTTAGGTATAGGACATAACTGATTTGGTTTGATTTACCGTCCTGCAATGGGAAGACCACAACTCAAGCATCAGTGACTATCTCCTTTTTCTTCTTCAAATCACTACCTGAAATGCAGGAGACTTAAATGAACTGTAAGTTCAGGAAATAACTTTGGGTGATAAATCTTGCAGCATGTTGTTACAATTAACATCTATGACCTCCTAGTGATAAAGCCACCAGGACTGAGCTGAATAGCTTTGCTAACAGCTTTGCTAAAATTAAATTGTCATGTTTTCTTTATGATAAACACATTTATGAAATGAATAAAAAACATGGAAAACAGCTGGATTTATGTAATCTGTAAAGACCAGAATGTCTTCTACAAAGCCAAGCCATGAACATTTAGAATTGCTTCTGGAAAACGTGGAAGCCATATAATTATCAAAGATATTCTATTAATGATGTGGTAAGGAGGGGAACCTGTAGAGTTCTTGAGATTAAGGTTGATACTTAAAACTCAAAAGGACCTTCAGTGTATCAGTACCATGGCATATTCTTCCTTAGCCTACACACACACACACAAAAAAAAAATCTCATGCACAGATAAAATATTCATTTTTGAGGGAAAATATTTGTTAAGAATGTCATGTAAAGACAGGAAAAAAAAAGAAGAAAATTTCTCTGTGTTCATATTCCATATAATCCAGGAAATACAAACATTCAAAGGAGGTGTATTTGAGAAAAATTATTGTTATGTAGTTTTGCTGTGTTTCAAGAACAGATGATGTAAGCCTGCAAGTACAAAGGTAGTGGAAGATTGCAATGTGTTCCAAATACATAACATGATAAAGTGCTACATTGTAGGGGAAGGTTGAGCAGAATAAGTCCAATATGTTTCATTATTGTTTAGTTTTCTCTTTCTCTCCTGAAAATAACAACAAATACTTTTAGTATGTAGACAATCAGTGACTAGAGGAATTTAGGCAGGACATGGAAATATTTTTAGGATGAAGTGAAAAGAAATTCTAACAAGAAAGTGTAGTAAACAAGTTTCATAAACTGTTAATGGTTCAGCCCAGGAACAAGACCTTTTTTGAACATGGACATATAGACTTGGTCACACTTTAGTTCTGTGGGGAGTGACAGATTTATTCTCCATCTAAGAGCCATATATATATTTTCAACATGTGTGTTTTTTTTCTTTGGTTTTGGTCTGTGAATAAGACTGCTCAGAGTGAGGAACAGTGAAAAAATTTCCCATTATTGATCTAGGACCATATTAAAAACAGTGTAGGATACTTTTTTTGGAGCACAATCATTTCATACACATAGACCTCTGACATGAGCAAGGAATAGAAAAACAGGGCTAGTAAGCAGGATATCTGGGGCAACAACCTCAGGGCAAACCTCTGTAAAGAGAACCTTCTTGTTGAAAAGGTGATAGAGCCCTGTAACCAGCAAGTTGCAGAAATAAATGTGACTTTCAGCCTTAGGCTTATTCCTTATGCCTTTGATCCCTTTACAAAGGGAGAGAAATGCAAATCTGCTGCTGCTCTCAGTTCCAGCCCAGGGACTCCCTGGGTAGTGAGGCATAGAGATGGAGCAGTTTTAGACTCTTAAACTGTTTTTTCTGGCCACCATCAGTTCTAGATTCAGTATCATGTGGGAATGCAAAGCCATAGTGTGGAACAGCTCCCTACAGAACGTACGTGGTGAGAAGAATCTTTCCCATCAGTTGTCCTTATTCACTCCAGGATGATAATATGGTGATCTCTAAATTTCCTCACTTCAACCTTGATTTGCTTCCTCTCTTTGTCATTCAATCCATGGCTACTGAAATGCCATCTTCCCAAACCTCATGGTATCTTGTCTTCCCTCAGTCACAATGTCCAAATATACAGAGTAGACAAGTTGCAGAAATAAAGAAAATTGACATAAAATCAACTTTTGAAGGAAAAATTCACAATAGCTATAGTTTAGCAGTAGTCATTAAGTGGATAACAGAACATCCTGACCATCAACCTACTATTTTGTCCAAACTTCACATTCCGGTTTGGCATATTTCCTTTCCCCAATCTCTTGCAAAAGATGTCTGTCCCTGTGACATCTTCCTTCTACTGACTGGAGCTTAGATTCAATTATTTGTCCTCTTCCACAGTGACCAGCAAGTGTTTTGCTTGGATCCTCTGACAAAAAACCCACAAAGATTTAATTGAGTCAGTGTAAAGAAAGTACCATTAGAAACATCTTTATGAACTTCCAGTGTGTTCTCAGTATGAAGAGTCCTTCAGTGATAAATTTTCTGCACAAGTAGAAAATACACAGTCTGAGAAAAAGGAGCAACCTTTTTCTTTTTTTTCTGAATTACTTAATGTAGTTGATCATTATGTTAGAAAAAGCTTATGAAAAACTTTGTACCCCTGTAAGACCTGATACTAACCATCAAAAAAATGTTGGTCCTGGTATGGTATGAGATCGCTGCTACTGAAATTTTACTATTGTCTATTTTTCCCCTCAATTTGTTCTCTCTCTTTTTTTTTTTTTTTTGAATTCTATTTCCCTTCTGATGATATCTGAAGTGGTCAGAACTACCATCCAAACTTTCATGAGACTAAATGCTCAGGTTGTTTTTAATATTGCCAAAATCTTGATATGGAGGCTTAAGACCTGAGCTCTGTGTGAAATTCTACTCAGACTGATATAACATGACAAGAAAAAGCATGATAGCAAGGGGAAGTCTAGTAAATCACATTCCTCAGAAGAAGGATGGAGACAATTAAAGAGTGACCAATTCTATATTATACTAGTAGCTATCAGGTTGACTAATTGTGCTGTAATATTTTTTGTACTCCCTCCTGGCTTTTTTCTTGCCCTGTGCTTATCTTGCAGACTCTTCTAGTCCGTTGAGGGAGGACTCACCTGACCACCTCCAAGTGTCTGCACTGCAGACATTCACATCTGAGTTAGTCACCCTGATTGCCCTCTATAGTCATGATTCATCTTATTCTGATTTGATATCTCTTAGATTAGGTCACACAAATCATCCTCTGGAAGCACTTCTTCATTGCCTAGCTGAGATATGAGTGTCTCTAGCTGGGTGAGATTTGTGCTGAACAGGCTCCTAGATGTTGTAGTGGGTCAGGTCCAGAATCAGGATCCTATAGCTATTAGTTAATCAGTAGTAGACATTAGTTATCAAGGTTTTACAATATTCCTAAGAAGTTTAATCTCATTTTAGTGCTTGAAGCACATGGTCAATATACCTTCCACATACAGAGTGTCGGATCATGTCTATGGTCTCTGGGGTTTTTGTTGACCACAGACAGCAAAAGTCTCTGCATATAGAGGAGTTAAGGAGATATTCCAGATCTCCTTGTTCTTGGATCAGTTCCTTCTCCATTGGACTGTGTTCTGTTCTTCCTTCCTAGGAGGACCCCATTCCAGTTTTAATTTCTAATGGCAACATTACTACTGCAAGCCAGCAGTCTCCCTTCAAGCTTAAATCTGAAAATAGTATGTAGTCTGTATGAAAGCCGTATGAATGCAGTCTGACTAGATAATACACAAACACATCTTGTATGTATGGATTTATTACATGCTCAGCCTCATTACGTAAACCTTTTCGGTTGAGGGAGATGATTCTGCCCTTCTAATCAGCTCTCCAGGTGAAGTGCTGTGTCCAGCTCTGGAGCCTTCAGTACAAAAAAGTCATGGACTCGTTGGAGGGAGTCCAGAGGAGGTCATGAAAATGACCAGAGGTGGTCTGGACCACCTCTTCTGTGAAGACAGGCTGAGAGAGCTAGAGTTGTTCAACTTGGAGAAGACAAGGCTCCAGGGAGACATTCTATCAGTCTTCCAGTACCTAAAGGAGGCTATAAGAAAGACAGAAAGGGTCTTTTTACAAGGTAGAATGGCCACAAACTGAAAGAGGGTAGGTTTAGACTAGATATAAGGAAAAAAAATTCATTATGAGAGTGTTGAGGCACTGGAACGAGTTGCCCAGAGAAGCTGTGGATGCCCCATCCCTAGAAGTGTTCAAGGCCAGGCTGGATGGGGCTCTGAGTAACCTGCTTTAGTGGAAGGTATCTCTGCCCATGGTAGGGGAATGGGAAACTAGATGGTCTTTAAGGCCCCTTCTGACTAAAACTATTGTATGACTCTATGAACATGAAAATTTTTGTCCCTCTTGAATGGAAAAGCATTTTTCAGGCTGTATGATTCGTTCTGTGGTAATTTTTCTCTTTGTTGTTGTACCCAGTGAGAAAAAGAGCTAAAAAAATTATCAGAAGTAGATTTCCTGAGAACTCAGGTAACAAAATTGTTGTGTTATTTTAATAATATAAGGAAATAACAAGAGTCTTTCAGCAGAAGATGATAGATGTGCAATTAGGAAGGAAAGTGCTTAGTTTCCACATTATATCAAATTTTCATGTTCTTTTTCTTCCTTTAATTTAAGAAACTGAACCATGACATCACGATAAAAGTAAAGAATGTTTCAGCAAAGGATCATGTTGAATTTTTTATTCATCATGTATCCTGAATGAAAAAAAAAAAAGATTATATTTCACATCTACAGAAACCTGGGAAAATTTACTTAAGCTGTATGCTGTGGCTACATGGGAAGCATTGTCCACCTGATCACAAGTCATGGTAGTATCTCAAGTTAGGGTTGTGTGACTGTGCATACTTCCACAATTTAGCTGGCCAAGGCCTGAAATTTGCAGAAATTTGGAAACTGGAGTTGGAAGACTAGGTAGGTTGATGGACTGCCTCATCCATCTCCATCGAATCCCAAGAAGGCAATTCTAGTGACTTCTGTATGTTACAGATGTTTTAGGTATCCTCTAGAAGCTCTGAGCAGTCTTCAACAGTTGACTTACTCAACAGAAGCAGCTTAAATTGATTGTGTTCTTCGTCTACTTCATGGAGCTGCACTCACAATACTATGACAGCTATACTTCTGATGTGCTAATGAATGTTTCCCACAGTGGCACTGATAAAGGGCAGCTATTGCTATCCTCATTTGTATTTGGGGAAATGCAATACAGAAATTAAGTAGTTTGCAGGTTCAGATGCAGAGATCTACATGTAGATGTTTAAACATGAGCTAAGAGTCTGAGCTCCCATGGCAATCAAAGAAGATCACAGAGCAGAGAAGCTCACCCAACATCAGGCATCTTTAAAGTTCCTACATTCACTGTACTATTCATTCACTGATTAATATTATTATTGGTTATAATGGGAACTTAGACACTTAAAACTGGTCAGTTATTTCAACACAGGTGTCTATGGCCATCTAAGAAATACCTGGGTCCTATATGCCAATTCTGTGCAAATGTGTCAGGTTCTGGACAAGACTCCTACCCAGGGGAAGAAGTGTCAGGGCTAAGAGAAGTAGACTGGACTTGTCATTTGGATTTTGGATTCTGTTTCCAGCTTCCTAAAAACAAATCACTGCAAACCAATATATTTGTTATAGAAGACAACTCCACTTACTGTTAAGAATCAGTTTATCTCTCTAAACCTCAACAACTAGCACCATTTGAGATGCTGTAAATTCTGCTGCCTAACTGATGGTTATAAGCCTTTTCCAGACCCTGTGCCAGCCTCAGATGTCTGCACCAGGCACCATGGAACACCTTAAATGACATTAGATATCTCTGTGTGGGCAATTGAATCAAGCCTTTCCTGTTGGCTGAGACACCTGTCTGTCCTTTTTGCTGATAAACAAGCTGGCAAACACATATCGTGTGTGCTTATGACTGGATCCCCAAGGTTCCTCTCCACTCCTCTTCATACTCATTAGATATGGTTTTATTTTCTACTCTAAATATTAATAACTCATTTGAATTGGTAATGGTTTTAAGCAGAGGCATTTCAATCAGAAGCAGCAACCATGCACATTCTTTTTCTCTGGCTGGTGGATTTATGCAGCACTGAGTTGGTTGAGCAAAAGAGAAGTAAGTTCTTTCTGTTTGTGAAATGTCAGCATGACATCCTGGGCATGGGCTGTTGGAGCCTCAGGAGAAGCTAAGTGCAGTGCATAACTTTATTTTGTCCACGAGTATAGGCGCACCCATTGGTTAGATGTGTATGACGCACTATTGACATGCTTTACTTGCGTGCTTTTGCTGGTAATGGGGCAAAAATGACTCACTACTGTGTGGGCTGGCTATCAGCTCAGCTGAGCTTTCTAACTTCAACGCGACTTCATAATTGACTCTGACAAGTCCATATCTATCTTTTATATAATATTTTATAACACTACATCCTAAGGTCAAAATAAAGTTCTGCTCCTCTTACTTAACCTTCTTTTATAGACCATAAAAAAAAATTGACTAAACCACCTGTAACTAAGTGTTATTTAGGTGAACATACTGTAAAATAACATTTTGCTTCTTTGCTGACAAATAAACTCTGTAACAAATGAAAGGACAAGCTCTGTAAATATCAGAAAACCTGCACTGCTTGTTAGGGAATACAAAGTTGGTCAAATGTTATTCCTGGAGTGGGTGGCAGGTACTTTTATTGTCGGCTAGAGAAGTCACTGTGAATTCGATTGGGAAACAACCAAAGTCAATGGTCTCTGTTCTGTAGTGCAGGGTTGCTCTTATATTATGGAGTACCATAGCTATAAAGAACAATAATGTTTAGAGTTAGGAAATAAACAAGCAGATAATGATTCCAAAATAAAATCTTCTTTATTTATAGAATCACAGAATAGTTTGGGTTGGAAGGGGCTTTCAGGACCATCTAATTTCAACCCCCCTGCCATGGGCAGGAGCACCTTCCACTAGATCATGTTGCTCAAAGCCCCATTCAACTTAGCCTTGAACACTTCCAGGGATAGAGCACCCATAGCTTCTCTGGGCAATTTGTGCCAGTGCCTCACTGCCCTCACAGTAAAGAATTTCTTCCTTTTATCTGATCAAGACCCACCCTCTTTAGGTCTAAGGCCATTCCTCTTTGTCCTAACACTACATGCCTCTCTAAAAATTCCCTTTCCAGCTCTCTTGTAGGCCCCCTTTAGATACTGGAGGGTGCTATAAGGTCACCCTGGCGCCTTCTCTTCTTCAAGCTGAAGAACCCCAACTCTCTCAGCCTGTCTCCATGGGAGAAGTACTCCAGCCTCCTGATCATTTTCATGATCCTCTTCTGGACTCACTCTAACAGGTCCATGTCTTTTGTGTACTGAAGGCTCCAGGTGTGGTCTGAAGAGAGCAGAGTAGAGGGACAGAATCACTTCCCTTGATATTTTGGTCATGCTTCTTTTGATGCAGCCCTGGGTACAATTGGCCTTGTGAGATGCAAGCATACATGAATGTGACAACGTGGATATGACGCTTGAAGAGATGATTTAGTTGTGAACATGATTGTAGTGCTAGGTTGACAGTTGGACTTGATGATGTTAGAGGTCTTTTCCTACCTTAACCTCTTCTACTAGATTACTCTGATGTGGAGTAAAGTCAGAAGTTAAANGCGTTTTGCTTTAGAACATGTCTTATACTTTGCCTTATATTGTTATTACATGGTTTTAAATGTGTCTTTGCAGACAGGCCCCGACATAGACTACCATGAACCCTCACTTGTCACAATTTGTATTAATAAAAAGTGTTATTTTGTAACTGTTATAAAAGTGCTAACCGTTTTCTTCAACAGTGGAATAACATATTGGGAAGGCCTGCTGAGGGAACTCCTCTTCTGTTGGCTCAGGCGCCCCTGAAAGGGCAATTGATGCACTCTCTGATTGGTGAACCTATGGGCGAAGGTTCCTCACATATGGGATGCTGACAGACTGGTTAGACATTTGATTTCCCAGGGACACTGACAGTCAAATAAATTATAAAGGGCTAATATAATCTCCCCTTCTGAAGGGTCGGGCAAAATCACCCCTTTACGTGACATCTGAGACTTAGCTTTCAGATGATTAAAGTTAGAGAAGATTAATCCCATCATTAGGTTCGATTTAGAGGAGGCAGGTACTAGTTTCTTTTCTTGTTTGTGCAGTGACTGGCCAACAGCTTTGACAAGCAGACCATTGTTTATGGTAGAAATTCTCAAGTGGTATTGCACCCCCCTCCATTTTTTAAAAATCTATACTAATGTCATTGGGTGTTATTATAGTTCAGGTTTTTGGGCTGATATTAAGTACTGTCTAGCCCAAAATGAGGATGTAGATAGATCAGAAAGATAAAAGATCAGACTGAAATAAAGAAGATGCATATATGTTACTTGCTGCAATGTAGATAGATAATTGGATAGATAGATAGATAGATAGATAGATAGATAGATAGATAGATAGATGGATAGATAGATAGATAGACAGACAGAGAGAATGGAGAATAAAAGAGGCAATTTTTTGTGCCATCTGTGCATATTTATCAAATGTCTGAGTTGCTGCAGCTCAAAAAAGAAAACATTTATTTTAAAAGTAGTGTGGTAACATCTGAAAATTGTGTCTGAGAAAGTGAAGATGAAATTAAATTCAGTGAGACCTTAATGACTTATAAGTTCAAATGAGGAGAAGGAAACAGATCCACTTCTAGTTGCTTAGTGGAAGCCTAATATGGTGCCATGCAGGCACTAACGTCATAAAAGTTGTTTATTATGACTGTACAGCTAAAGTAATAGAAAGCTTGAGACTGTGGCTGATAAGTAGCTGGGTAATGACAGGATTGCCTGTAGCCCATTAAAGAAATGATGAAAGAATGAAGTCTGCCATGAGATTTTTGCAGCCTGACATAGATAAGGTGGTGAAGACTGGGAGATACCCAGATCAGACTAACAGATAACTAGTAAAGATGGAACACATGGATCTTGCATACATATGTACCCTGGGGCTAAAGATATTCACCAATTAAAAATGGTGTGATGAAAGATGGTAAGAGAAGATGGAAAATCCATGAAGTAAGTACAGGAAGCAATATAAGTGTCTGGGAATGTGCCAAAGGTCATGCAAAATTATTGCACCACAGTTAGTGGGAGGTGAAAAGAGCTAGAATAAAGACAGCAGAACAGTTAGACAGGGCAAACATAGGGGCAGGTTGGGAAGGAGGGTAGGGAATATGGCTTTTAGTTCATCAGAAGAGAACTGCACTGCAAAGAAAGTGAGCAGCTGTATGTGCTGGAGAGTTTATCAGTCTTGGGGCTTACTGTACTATCCCATCTGTACATCACCGTCTGTGCAGATTAGGTGGTCTAATTCTGCTAAGAGCCAGCATGATTTAACAGTGTGGAAAGGAGCATGGAAAGGGATATGGGAGGGTTAGTGATACTAGCAAGTCAGTAGGAGATGTACCTGATGCTGGTGCTACATCTCTTTGTGGTTCTGACTTTTAGTTCCCATGAGGAAATTATAAGTTTCAGCTGCAAGATAAAAAGGAGACAGGACAGTTCTGATGAAAAACTTTGAATTCCTATGAGAGTGGAGGAGGGAGGATGGTGTAGTGCAGCTCACAGGCTCAGTGATGATAGGGCATATGGTGGGGAGCATGAAGAAGCTTGTTTTCATATGAACACAAGCTGCTTGCCCTCTTTTCGTATGAACACAAGCTGCTTGCCCTCTCCCCTACTCTCCACTCCCCTCCCATCCTATCCCCTCCCCTTTTCACCTATTCTCCAAATGCACACACTGCTTCCCACCCATTTCTTGACGTATTTGCTTTGTCTGAACACACAGATGGTTTTTATTCTTAACTGTGTGGGAAGACTGCTCTAACCATACAACCTTATTTCAGAATTTACTAGGTTTACCCAACTTGAAGGGATAATTATCTTGCCACAGCTCTTCAGAACTTTTACCACAGGGTATGGGGATTGATGGCTACTTCTTAGGTCCCTTCAGCGGTTTACTCAGGACTCCAAACATCCCTGCAGGCCTGTGAGATACTGTGCTGAAACCAGTGAGAAGCATGAGTCAGGCTCGGAAATCTTCCTGCTTAGAGCCACCATCATCAGAACCTTAAACAGAGCACCCAGTACTATAAATCCATATATGGTTCATATGAAAATCACAACATTCATTGGCCAAAGTTTTCTAGCATATTGTTATTTTTTTAGAATTGTATCAAAAGGGTATGAAGACAAATTGGTGATAGATGAGGTCCCTTGCCAAGGTAATTCCTCTAATACAAATCTGACTACTCCTAGTCAACTACTACCCTAACTGACTACTCCTTCTTGGGACAGAAAATTTGCTCTTGGTTAAAATTTACAGTTTTCCCTAGTTAATTTAACAGACTTCTAATTACAGACTTTATAGTCTATAAGACTGAGATTTTATAGTCTTTCAGGATACCTTATTGTATGGTCTGTGTCATAATATACACTGTCTCTCCACAGTGATAGACACAAAAGTCTCTAATTTGAATATCTGATGTCTTAATACTGTTTTTGGAAGAATTTGAAATCCCAAGTTGATTCCAGTCATCCTTCCCATAGGTCACTAAAAGCACTGTTCCACGATTTTTTACATATGGTAGTCAAACAGTAAGTATTCCCTCCAAATAAGTCACTGACGTCCAGAGTAACAAGGAGTATTTAAAATATCAGATGACTATGAGATAAGAAGGCTTGTGTGGGCTGACAAATTTAATAAACACTGCAATATTTAGTAAGGCTCCATATTTAATAGCAGTTTCTTTAATGGAATAAGATATCCAGCAAAGTCTGTCATTGTTTCAAAATGCACATTTATTATAATCTACTTCCATCCAGTTGCATGTTCTACCCTGAGTGCTCTGAAAATCCACTCTCGTACAACATGCCTCTTTATGAACACCTTTGATCATTGCACATTCAGCAGTTTCATCATGGCAGCTTATGGTCTACTATAATACCAAAGCTCTGTCTAAACCTACAAGGAATTTTGTATTTTTTAAAAAAAATACATATCAATAAATGTGCCTACATAGATCTGACTATTTACAATTAAAAAATGCAGCAAATGTCCTTGCACATTTTTTATTGATTTTAAATGTACATTAAGTTAATGTTTGTCAGGCAAAATATAAGACAAGTCTTCGCCTCAACTTTATCTGTAATCTATCTTCGGTATGACTATAGTAGATAAGAGGAAAAGGCAATGACTGTTGAAATCTTTTCCCTACCCTTCATGCAGTATGTAAACCTACATATATTTCCACCTTGAAAGAATTACAGTTAAGATGTAATTTGCAACATGTATGTAGGTTGCAGAATGAATACTTGTAAAGAATGACACCTGTGCCCACTCTAAAATCTGATATAAATCATTCAAACTGAAATTTATGTTAACCTTACAACATGTCTTTGTGTCTTGAGCTAATTAGCCACTTCTTGGAAACCAATGATGGAGAAAGTAAGTTCTGGTAACATGGACAGCGATTTCCATAAATAAATCTCTTCCAAATTACAGTGAATAGTAAGTATAGAATTGGTGGATTATGAGTACACTTTGAAACTGCAGAATGAAAATTAATGTTAGGTAGTTTTATTAGGGTAACAAAGCAGTAATGTCAGTGATTGCCCTAGGCAGTCTCTGCATGTTGTTGTCCAAGAATGGATAGTTACATAAATATCTATGTCACTTTTTCTTTCTTTCCTTTATTCATGATGTGATTGTGATGAAATGCTCAGTTTCTTTATCCTATTCTCTGATTCAAATGGTGTACTTCAGACTTCAGTGAGTTACTGAGGATTTTCTGACCAGCATGATGGTGAAAGAAACGGCAGAGACTAAGTCAAGAGTTTGAAGGAGTTCCATGGGCAGGACTATGCAGCAACCATCCTTCATCGTGTACAAGATGTAAATTGTCCCTTGTCAGGATCTTGGTAGTGTTCTCTGTTCCAACTCACCCAGCGCTGGCCATTGTCAGAGACAGGATGATGGACTTCCCAGCATGTTCATTCTCAGGAGTTCAGTTTACTGGGGATGTCAGGTCATTGTTTCTATCCTTCTTCCTCACTTTGATTCCTCAAGGCAGGAATGGAGCTAGTGGTAACTAGACTTGAAGCTAGTGGTAGTGAAGAAAAAGGAAAAATATAGGTAATTTTTTATCCTAACTGACTTTAAAACACAGAACCAAAAAAATTGGTTTGCAAGGATGAAAGTAAAGGTAGGATCTGGGATTTCATCTGTAGTTTTTTTCTACTTCTTGCCACTATTAACACTCAAAATCTTGTTTATGAGCAAAGAAGAAGCATAGCTTTTATCAGTATGTGTATATCCAATAATTTAATTTTAATGTAACCTAAGTCTTGTCATTCCAATAATTGTTAGTCCAGATAGAATCTACATATGGTAGTTTTTCCATCACCTCATATCTTTAAGTCAAAGTTGCATAATCTTCTATAAATATTCTACAGGAAGGAAGAAAGGAAAAGAAAGCAGGTAAGACCTAATGCCAAAAAAATGACATGGTAAAATCATATAAGTTTCAGTTCTTCAGTGTTGTGGTTTTAAGTAGCCAGAGTTTTTTATTAGTTGGGGGGGCTAGGAGAGAGGCTTCTTTAAGAAGCTGCTAGAGTTTTTCTCTGCTCTAAGCTAGCCAAGGTCAGGCAACAACGCCTCTGTGATAACATATTTAAGAAGGAGTAGAAAAAAAAAGCTGGGCAGAACATCAAGGCCGCTTAAGAGACAGGAGGGTGAGGAGTTTGATTAACACCAAGGTCAGAGAAAGGAGAAAGAGAAGATGCATTAAACACTGGAATAGGGCCCCAGCAACCTGTGAGGAATCATAGGGGCAAAGATTCTTCAGCCTGTGAACCCGTGGAAAGACTGGGAGATTTTT
>WEIV01002233.1:49596-79849 GCA_013390005.1 Calyptomena viridis
GGGGTGGGGGGGAGAAAGGTGTCTGTAACAACTATCAAACTGCTCACCCTTAAACTCTTAAGCTCTGATTTTAGTAGTAGTTGTAGTTGTAGTAGTAGTAAATTCTTAACATTCTAAGTTAGAGCCTGTTTTGCTTGTGTGAAGTAGTTAATAAACAGTTGCTTGTAATCCTTATCACAAAAGTCAGTTTTGGTTTTTTTTTTCCCCTTCTCTGAGAAATTTTAGATCCATGTGTGGGCTCTCAGCTTTTAGCCAGAGTCAAACCATGACATTCAGGAAGGCAAACAAAACAGTTAATCGAAAGTATGCTGCTATGCATCTGTGATGAGAGGAAGGTCTCCTAAGTTCCTCTCTAAGGATGGGATGGGTGCACGGAGCGGTATAGACAGCTCCGTGCCCTCTTTGTACCTCCCTTAAAAAAATGATGTGCCTGAGTACCCATCTTGTGTCCTGACCACTTCTCCCCTGCAACCTGAAGTCCAACTTCCTCTCTTTCCGATTTACTTGCCTCATCTTTTAAGCAGAGCATCCTACATTACTATCCTAAACCTTATTCCCCCTCCTCCCCAAACAGCTGTGATCTCTGTCCCAGCTGGAGCAAAAACTGCTGCCCACCAGCATCCCTATAGTAGCTCTCCTTGTGCAAAGTCTCCGTACCAGCTTTCACAGATTCACAGATTCACAGAATAGCCGGGTTGGAAGGGACCTCCGAGATCATCGTGTCCAACCCATACCCTAACACCATAACTCAGTAACTAAATGAGGGCACCAAGTACTATGTCCAATCTTTTCTTAAGCACATCCAGTGTTGGGGACTCCACCACCTTCCTGGGCAGGTTATTCCAATACTTTATTATTCTTTCTGTAAAGAACTTTTTCCTAATCTCTAACCTAAACCTACCCTGCACAGCTTGAGACAATGCCCTCTAGTTCTATCTGTTGCTGCCTGGTGGAAGAGACCAACCCCGACCTGTCTACAACCTACTTTGAGGAAGTTTTAGAGAGCAATAAGGTCGCCTCAAAGTCTCCTTTTCTCCAGGCTGAATAACCCTAGCTCCTTCAATCTTTCCTCACAGGGCTTGTGCTCCAAGCCTCTTACCAACTTTCCAGGGACGGGGCTTCCTTCCTACCATGAGAAGAACAATTTCCTTCTGTGTCATTCGAAACTTGGATGAGACCCTGGATATCCCTTTATAACCACTACTGCTGATACTTAGAGATAACCTATATGTCTACCTTCTCTATCACTGATTTCTATGTACCCTGTAATACCTATATATGTGGGACTATAATACTGTTGGCTCTAAGAGGAGACCATGAAGCAATGGGAGAGGCCATGTGATGTTCTGGTTCAGTTGTAACTTGCTTTTACAGATGCTCTGCTACTCAAGCTGTTTGCCGGATTGCATTCTTAGAAATGCAGTGTATTTAAAATAAATACAAGTTTTAAACCTAGAAGCACAGAGCAAAATTTCCAGTACATAAGAATATCCATGTGATGCAATAAATTAAGTTAAATAGATAATGTTTCTTTTTTAAATTGCTCTGATATATGGAGGGATAGAAGCTTAAAGGATACTAGTTTTGTAAAGAAAAAAAAAAGAGACAAGATTTTGCACTGAAGAAAAGACAAAGAAATTCTATTCCCTTTAAAAATTATGTAATTGACACAATGTGTACACTTTTCACTGTTGTTTAAGAAATGTATTTCAGACACCTCTATGAGTAGTACAACCACACATTAATACTGTGAAATTAACTATCCTTAGTCAATCAGGCCTGTCTCCTGGATTTTCTGAGCAATACTTTTTCTCAGATTAGACAGCATTTTCTCTGTTTTCTTCTGATTTAGACCCACTGCCAAATTATCCTCTTCCACTGCTCAGAATCTCACTTGAAACATGTCAGTCCTCAGTGTTTCAGAGATGAATTCACAGCTGGTAAAAATCTAGAAGCTTGTTCTGCTTATGAGCAAGTTTCTGTGCAACAAATGTCTGCAATAGCAGCAAACTAAGCCAGGGACTAAAAATGTCTCTTCTGCCTCCATATTCATATTGGAATGAATGGAGTGCAATAAATAAAGCAATAACCTCACCTTAACAAGCTAATATCTGTCATCTTAGCCAAAGTAGTTCATTATAACTATCAACATGGTACAAACCCAATTCAAACAGATCAGGTTAAACTGCAATACAACTGAGCACCTGCCTGCTTCTTAGATACCCTGTGATCCATCCACAATGTGTGTCATTCATATTACTTTAACACAGGTATACCAGCTGATTATGCTGAAGCTTCTCTTGATAGTCATAGGATCTGCTATTTTATCTAAATTCCTAGACCTTGGAATCAGGTGAAGGCCATTGAATCTTAGTTTCTTTATCAGAAATCTTGCAAGTGCAAAAAGCAAGAAAGCAGGTAAAAATCCTTCAATACATAACCCAATTATTTTCAAAAGTAAGAAGCCAAGCAAACAAAATTTTGAATAAATTATTTTTAAATGTGAAGATTTTTGTCCATTCTCATGATTTTGGAATGCTTTAATTATATATCACCTGGCTATTTGTAGTTTGAAAAACTGTAAAATCAAAACAGCAAAGCGGAGTTATATGACAAATATTAATCCTATCACTCAGGTACATTGGGTCTATTTATGCTTCTCTATTCATGCAAGTTGATCCTGTCCAGGAGCACATACTGTAGGAATCATAGACCAGTTTGGGTTGGAAGGAACCTTAAATATCATGTAGTTCTAACCCTCTTGCCATGGGCAGGGATATCATCCAGTAGACCAAGTTGCTCAAAGCCTCATCCAACCTGGCCTTGAACATTTACAGGGATGGGACATCCACAGCTTCCCTGGACAACCTGTACCATTGCCTCACCACCCTCACAGTAAAACTTTTCTTCATATTATCAAATATAAACCTACCTTCTTTCAGTTTAAAACCATTACACCTCATCTAATCACTAATCTACACTCCCTAATAAATAATGCTTCCCCATCTTACTTGTAGGCCCCTTTTACATACTGGAAGGCTGTCAAAAGGTCTTCCTTGAGCTTTCTCTTCTCCAGACTGAACAATTCCAACTCTCTCAGCCTGATTTTGCAGGAGAACTGTTCCATCCCTCTGATCATCTTCGTGACCCTCTTCTGGACTCACTCCATAGGTCCATGTCCTTCCTGTGCTGGGGACCTCAGAGCTGGATGCAGCACTCCTGGTGGGGTCTCATGAGAGTGGAGTAGAGGGACATAATCACCTCCCCTTGACCTGCTGGCGACACTGCTTTTGATGCAGCCCAAGATACATTTGGATTTCTGGGATGCAAGTGAACACTGTGTTGGGTCATGTCCATCCTTTCATCCACCAGTACTCCTTCTCCCCAGGCCTACTTTCAAACCACTCATTGCCTAGACTATACCCATGTTCAGGGTTGCCCTAACCCACATGCAGGACATTGAACTAGGCATTGTTGAACTTCATGAGGTTTACATGTCCCCACCTCTCAAGCTTGTCCAAGTCCCTTTGGATGACATTCTTTCCATCTAGGAAGGAATTCCATCAATCACATCACTCAGCTTGTCATCTTCAGACTTGCTGAGGGTGCACTCAGTATCAGCCAGTCCCAGAAATCGGCTTTGGGTACGTGATTCCGGGTCAAATGGTAAAGAGGTGTAAGAGATTGCACACACAGACACACACACACATATGCAATGTGGTTGGAAAAGGGACTTTGGAGTCCATGTCTGAATATGAAGGAGAGAAAATCATCCAGTGAAATGAGCACAGTGAGTGCAATGGGTACAATTCTAGGGAGACAGCAACAGTGGTGGTACAGGCATTGTTAAAGATATTTTTTATTCATTGAGATACTGGCTGTGCTATAACAGCAAGAGTCCTGAGCCACATTTATCTAGGAAAAAAGAATGTTCACTTCCAGGTGAGTGTTTGGCAAAGGCCTTGGGGCTTTCATCCTAGGAAAAACCTTCTGTTCCCACAAGAAATTCTTCTCAGAGGAAAGAAGGGAAGGATGGACTAAGCCTGGCAGAAACATACTAGATGCAATAGCTCCCCTCAGAGTTTCTCTGCCTGCAATGTGATAGAAGGTCAGATTACTCTTTTCATGCATATTTTACTGCAAAATCTTCTGTTTCATCAGAATTGCACAGGAAGCTCTATACACAGTCTGTGAGACACCCTATTAATTTTCTTCACAAAGTGTAACATCACAGTGTACTTTACGGTCTCTGCCCACTCTCATTCTTTCCCCGCCAGCACTTCCTTCAGCACAGCTATAAATTGCATTAGGTGAGGTTACCAGCTTGAATGAAGAAAAATATGTTCTTACATACATTTCCCAGTGTCACCCCAGGCAAAACATTTTTATGGCAGGCATTTGGGTGATCTCAGGAAAAGAAACTATGTCAGTTATAAATTCTTTTGGAAAAAAAACCCCGTCAGACCATTACAGGCCACAGGGTAGTACTCCACTGTTACTACAGAGCTATCAGGTGTGATGATGGCCGCCATCAGTTGCTGTTGCTAAAATTCAACCTAATGGTCACTTTGCCACAGGAACCTGATAATTTTTGAAGCCAGAAGCAAGCCTTGACCAGATGCCACATGAAGAATGTAAAGCATGAATATTAGTGTAAATATTCTTGTATTCTTGAAGGAACGTATCTGGTAAATTATACACAATCAAATAATTTTCACTGAAAGAAATGTCACTTGTTGTTTTAAAAATATAAGAGGGACTTTATGTAAAAGTACCCTTTTAAAACGTAATGCCACTTAGCCTACTCTCACCTTCTGATGAAACCAATGACATACATGAATAGGACATATATGATTAGGACATATATGAATAGTCACTCTTTGCATAGTGGCACATTCTTTAACTTTTTTTGCACTGTTGGTATTTTCAGTATCTTGTTTCAGATTCCTTCCTGTCTTTTGAAAACAATATGCAGTTAGAAAGCCCTTCCCATGTATTTATCTATTTAGTAGCGGGGACATCTTTTGGTTTGAACAGTAATTATTGACAAGATTTAAGAGTTTACTCTTCCTAAACAACTTTTTTCTCTGCTTTCTGCTTCTGTAGAAAGTTGTTTAAGACAGTAAATACTGTTTCCATTGAAATATCAGTGTGTCCTGTAACCCCTTACAATACTTCTCTCCTGCATTTTTATCCCACACGTTAGGATGCACTGCTGCCGACAGTACATTTAGTATGTAGTTGCTTCATTCTTCCTTGATAAACTTTTTGGGGAAATTTTTCATTATGCCCTTGCGTTACTTTCCTTCTTTGATGTTGTCCCACAAGGAATTTTTCCTAGAATGAGAAGAGAGAGGCAAAGGAACTCTGTAAGGTGTCACATGCAGAAGCTTTTCAAGAAAAATGAACAATCAAATGTCAAAAGGGAAAATTACATTCCCTTTGACTAGTAATGTTTGCTTGCTAAAACACTAATTTTCTCATATTCCAATCTCCTGGGCAAAATAAACTTCAATCTTTTATAAATTCTTCCTGTTAGAAAAAGATGTTCTATTTGTCCTTGTGGGTAAATGAGTTCTCCCTACAGAATTATTCTTTTGATCAGCTTTGCTGCAAGATGATTAACATTCATTTCTGGGCCACTAATGTGTTTCCAGTATACTAGTTTCAAGGTCCGAAGCCTCATCATCCTGTAAGGCTGGAGAGTGTACTGGATCATGGAGAATTACAGAGCTGGAGTTGCTGAAGGCGACATACTATATTTGTTAGAAGTTAAGGATATCAGACTACTGTCCTTGAAAGTGACATTTTCGATATAGAAACATCACTTTGGGGAAGGGTTTATGCATTCTTTTTAAGCTTAATTTCCTGGATTAATGAAAACAGACATCTCTCTGTGTTTGTGAAAGGACACAAAATTTGAATATTTCAAGCATGAAAAACATCTGTAAAACATTTAAAATAATTTTTCTCTAACCTGTGTAGCGTGTGTGTAACAGGCACATTTATTTGGCAGACCAAATTTGCTCCAGAGGCTTCAAAACTTTGTTTCCAAAACATTTGAAGGTAAAATTTCTCAGTGTGCATTTATTTGGCAAAATTTATGAAAACTTCATTTATCATCTACCATAACAAAACTCTATCCTTTTCTAAAATAAATGGAGTTCTTAATACAAAGAAGACAAGACAAAATAACTGAGTGAGAAGCAAACACATTGAACAGATATTTTCAAATGTCGTTTATGTATAGTATTTTCTTTGCTGTAATTGTTTTAGGTAAAAACCAGCAATTGTCCACAGAGAAGGTAATGTAGAGGACATGTCTGATAATAAGAATAAAACTGTCTTATAAGTAATTTGCTTTCAAAATCATGCACTCCAGGCTTTTTTATCAGGTCAGTCTTCTGAAATTCAGAGGGTTATTAGTTTAATATGTTGATATTTTTAAATCTAGTTAAAACTTTTACTAATGCTCATCTTTACTATATGTATTCAATACATGAGTAACTCAAGTCCCAGGGATAATGCTAATTACACTCAGCCACATCACATTGTGAGGGAACTAGATACTCGTGGAGCTTACACTGACATTTATGGCTTTATTAAACATAGGATTTAAATGACACATAAAACTATATACATCTAGAATGACATTCTTATTGATAAAAAACCTGCAAAACAGTCCTGGCTATCTGCATGTAGCACAACCTCATTGATGACATTCCATTGAACAGTAACTGAAAGGATGTCATTGCCAATGCATTTTTCCCCGGTGGAAGCTACTGCTAAATCATCTTATGTCCTGTTTATTGAAACAGTGTGAGAGGAGGGGCCTTCCTGGTCACAACAAATTACTGGAAATTCAGTACTGGAAGCTATCTGTGCTTTAAAAGGCAAGTAGCGAAAGGTGCCTTAACTGCACATACTGTATGTGTCCCTCTCTTTTCAGGTGAAATATACAGGAAAGAAAGTATTGAGAAAAATGCAGTCTTTTGGAACTCAAGTGTGTTAAAATGCATAAAATTTGGAAGAGCATTTTGAGATATATACCTTCAGGTAACTTAAGAAGGAAACCAGGAGTTTCCTGAATTAAACACTTGACAAGAAATCGAAGTTGTAAAGCCAGCTCTGCCATCCTCATTATGTGTGGGATGAGTGGGATCTTGGAGCATAACTGGCTTTCAGCAAGCTGCAGCGTGGCTCTCTCCAAGCGCTGTGCTGGGAAGCTGTCCAAGGGATATTGACTTCTGGTTTTCTGGATCCAGGAAATAGTACTGTCAAGTCCTGAGGGGTAAAACTAATCCTTATTTAATTAAGACTTTTGATTAACTGAGTTTGGGTAAACAGGATGGTAAAGTAACCAAAATATTTTGAAAGCAAAACATGGGAACTGAAAGGCAAGTCCCTGTCCAGCCACTTGTCAATAAAGATACATTAATTCTTTGTCTCTCTGTTCTTGCAGCTGCTGGGAATAAAAATGCAGCCTCTCTGGCTGCAAAGGAATCAGTGTGAGCAGAGCTGGAAGAAGACTGATAGAATTCATGGAAGGCATCTATCAGCAGCATTTTATAGCATTAGCTATGCTTCCAACCGTGCTAGAACAAAAAATGAACCTTTGTATTGGGTCTGCTTGGTATGGAGTTAATTTTCATAGCAGTCTCGAGGACACTGTGTCTGTGATCTGTGACCAGATCAGTGTTGATAACATATCAGCGTTTTAGCTATTGCTGAAAATTGTATGCCTAGTGTCAAAGCCTTTTCTTTTTCCCACTCTACCCTCCACCTGAAGGCTCACAATGGACAAGAAGCTGGGAGGGGTCACAACCAGGACAGCTGACTCAAGCCAGGCAAAGGGCTATTCCAACCCTATGTTGTCATGCTCAGCTATAAAACATCAGAGGAAGATGAAGAGAAAGGGGAGTGTCTGTGGTTATGGTATTTTTCTTCCCAAGTAACCATTGCATACAATGAAGTTCTGCTTTCTGGAAATGGCTGAACATTTGCCTGCTGATGGGAAGTAGCGAATGAATTCTTTACTTTGAATTGCTTGCATGAGCTGCTTTGCCTTTTACTTATTAATCTGTCTTTATCTCAACCCATGAGGTTTTTTTGCCTTTGTCCTTCTGATTCTCTCTCCCAGTCCTCTGAGGAGGCAAGTGGGGGAGGATTTACCTGCTAGCTGGGGTCAAACCACCACAACCTTACGATGAGGCGCTGCCAAGTTCTTCCCTCTGTCTCTCCCTCCAAATCTTCACCTTTAAATGTTTTTCCCCTTTCAACTTATAAAAAACATGCTCAAGAGATACTCAATAATGGATCAAAATAAGACATATGTAAGTATGCAATTGTATACTTAATTCATATGCACAGCTGTGAGGACACAAGCAAAGGAAGCACTCAGAGATTAAGACTGGTATCTTTTGAGTGAGCTGCTCATTTGATTCTGAATTCTGCAAATGTTGCGTAACACAAATGATGTAACTGTTCTGTTTTTGTCACCGACCTCTTGGAACAGTGTGCCAAAGGATGTCCTCAGTGGTAGCCATGCAACCACATTGATTTCAGTGTGATTCCACAGGCATGGTTGCAGACAGAAGATCACCTCATCAGCGTGCCTTCCTCCACAGAAGAATCAATTATTGTTTAGGTCTTATTTTTGTCAGCAGAGTTAGTTACTGTTTGCGTAACTATTGCAACAGTGTATGAGTGATTCTGTTCTCCAGCCTGTACAAAGGCGTGTTGTCCTGAGTTCGTGCCAGGTCATCCCAGGAGACCTTCCTCCTAAATTACTTCCTTTCCTATCTCACTCATTAGCTTATCAGAATCCTCTTTCCAATTTATCAGACAAAATTTGATTATTTTGCTTTACAACAGAGTGAAAAGAATTAATTTAGAATGGCAGTGATGGAGAAATGTTTGAGGCCCCACTAAAGTCCTCTGTCGAAATTAAAGGTGGATTTTTAGAAGAGCTTAGTGTTCAGCTCATCCTGAATTGTCATGCTACACAGATAGAAAGGCCCTATGTACAAATATGGGCTGAATAGACCCCTGATCCAAGAAACAGTTGATTCTTAAGGAGGGTGAAAATGGTCCCTGTTCCAGGAAAAAAACATTCATTTATTCCCACAGAGGATTGAGCAGATGCCCACAGACAGGCAGGTGCTATGTGCCAGCACAGACTAAATAGGCTGCTGTCCTAAGGAGAGGCACACAATGCGTCCAGCTCTGGAGTTGTGAGCACAGGAAAGACTGGGATCTGTTAGAGGATGTCCAGAGGAGGGCCACAAAAATGGCTGGAGTATCTCTGCTGTGAAGACAGGCTGGGAGAGATTGGGGTTGTTCAGCCTGGAGAAGGGGAGGCTCCAGGGAGATCTTCTAGCAACTTCCAGTACCTAAAGAGGGCCTATAAGAAAGATATAGACAAAGTTTTTAGCAGGGTCTATAGTGATAGGACAAGGGGTAATTTTAAACTGAAAGAGGGTAGATTTTGACTAGATACAAGGAAAAATGAGGATGATGAAGCACTGGAACTAGTTTCTCAGAGAGATGAGAAGTGGATGTCCAGTCTCTGAAAATATTCAAGGTCAGGCTCTGAACAATCTGGTCTAGTGGAAGGGATCTTTGCCCATGGCAGGGAGTTTGGACTAAATGGCTTTTAATGGTCTCTTCCAACCCAAACTATTTTTCAGTTCTGTGAATTCCTAGGAGTGACTAAACAGGCCTATGCTCCAAGGAGAGACACACACTGATTTTTCAGGAGGGTTAAAGAGGGCTCCACCATCAGTTATTGTTATCACAGTATGATACCACTCTTAGACTGTGTCTATTCATCTATCTGGAACTCTATTTTCTCTTGGCAAAATCTGAAATTCCCCACTCCTTGATAAGTAATGTGTGCCATTACTATACACAGCCATCTCCTCAAAATACCATTTCTAAACACATCTGAATGGCTTAGTGCTCAGTCTGCAAATGAAGGACCAATTTTATAAATACCTTGATTTTTTTCAGCATTTATCTGTCCTCAGCAGCTTTAATGACCTGTTGGAGGCAGAAGGATAAAAAACAGCAGTGAGGAGAAAAATTTAATAAGTACGCAATTCAAAGTCCATTTCATCTGAGACCATACATTAGCATCTAGCATCCCCCTTATAACCCATGAGACACAATTTAAATGATGGATACTTCTACCTTGATCTTCATGGCTAGGCTTCTTACGCACCCAGTTATGCAGAATAGCAGTGATCAGTGTTGTCAGGAAGCCAGTTAATAGCGTCTTGATATATTCATAGGCTGGGACATCGAGTACAGCAGACTGGAGACTACTTTAATAAACTACCAGCACATTGTGACTACACAAGATCAGCTGCTTCGGCCCCTCCCCAGCCATCACAGTTTGCTCCAGTAGGTATCAGGGTCAGAAGAGTATTGGCATTGGCAATGCCGACTGCATGCGTCAGAGCAACCAGCACCAGCTTCATGGGCTGCCTGAGAGAAGAAGTGTGATCCTGTGTATAATGAGATGTTAAAGATGAGACATAATTTTGTCATATGTCATCATCAAATCACTTTGATTGGATTTCAGTGGGTTTTTTACTGGCTTCCTGTCTGCAGGATTCCTTGNGAGATGTTAAAGATGAGACATAATTTTGTCATATGTCATCATCAAATCACTTTGATTGGATTTCAGTGGGTTTTTTACTGGCTTCCTGTCTGCAGGATTCCTTGGTGACATTCTCTTCCACTCTGTCCCTGTATGGGCAAGTTGGGTTTTCCACAACCTTAGCTTGAATCCTGAAGAAATTAGATGTTGACTTGCAGTGGAAATCACTGTTGGCTAGGCCCAAGTCACCTGTTCTCAGAGAACAAAGTGAACTAAGTGCTATATGAGAGTGTTTGAAGAAGGGAGTTGAAATAAGCTTCCATGGGAAGAAGAGGAAAAAAATAATAATTCCATTAGATTCATTGTTCATTCTTGCAAAGAAGACTTGATGGTTTGAGTTAATTTGATCAAATTCAACTGCTTGAAATCTGGATATCTATTCTTAGTAAAACATATTTGTTAGACACCAAATTAAGTATTTACCATTTCACTTTTCAGAGGACCATTGGTGTCTCACTGAGACTTGACATGTTATTTTTAGGAAGCAGTTGTAAGATGGAAAGATACCTGTTCTCGGAGGATGATAACTCCAGGATAAGGTTAAAGAACCTGCTCTAGGCTGGGTTAGGAAGACAAAACTTATCAGGTAAGGGTCAGGTAGCAGATATTGTCTGTGTTCATCTGTAGATAATAGGTAACAAAACTCCAAACTGCTCCAACATAATTTATGTCAACAAATGAAGCATAGGCATCCAGCACATGTCCCACATGAACCAGCTCTCCAAGGATAATGCTCATAGTTAGTTACTGGCTCCTGCCCTCAGCATTCCTCCACTAAGGAATGAACATCTGTTGTCCTTTGTCCCTCCCTCCCCATCATAAGAGGTTACAATTCGCTCCTTTCTACGGATTTATGTGGTCCTAAAACTGTGCCTGCACTTGGAAGTGTGAAAGAAACCTGATCATAAATTCTAAGAGAAATCTTTTTCAAAACCAAGATAATTTGACAGAAATAAGAATGTATGGGTGGAAATGAGTTGAGGGTGAGAACCACCTGAGCTAAGTGCAATAAATAGAGCAGAATTTTTCTGTACTCTAATTTCGTTCCTTTGACTGAGACCTTGGAGTGAGCATCTGGGTCTCTGCAAAAACATAGTCCTGTTTTAAGATGATGAGATGGGAACAAAAAAAAAGAAAAAATGAAAAAATATCTGAACTTTATTTACTATCCACCTTGTGTGGCTGGGTGTATAAGAGCAGCAAAAAGAAAGACACTCGTCCCTGAACAGGAATTTGCAAGACCAAGACCAAAGTAATCCTGGGAGGTACATTTCACATGGTTGTGATTCTATTGGCTGAATAGCTGTTCAGGAGCATATTAGTCAAAATAGCTGATTCTGCTTCTCTTCCAGCTGCCCATCTAGAAGAGCATGGGTCTTATGTTTGAGGCCAGGTTGGATGAAACTTGGAGTAACCTGGTCTATTAGAAGGTGTCCCTGCCTAGTGTATTGGATGATCTTTAATTGTCCCTTCCAACCCAAACCATTCTATGATTCTGTGATACTATCTAGTTTGCTTCTCTTTAGACAACTTATCCTGTCTCCAGTCTTACTCATTTTCAGATGGGGAAAATGGCTTAACCAAAAAGACTGGACATAGCATTTGGTGCCTTCATCTAGTTAAGGTGTTAGGGTATGGGTTGGACTTGATGATCTTGGAGGTCCCTTCCAACCTGGTTATTCTGTGATTCTGTGATAATTTGAGTCTTGGAAGATGTAAGAATATTGTAAGGTAAAGGGAAAGTACACATTGGAGGAAGAAATGTAAATGGAGTGGTTTCAATCTCACTTCAAGCAGACGTCATTCTACACATAGTTTAGCTGCCCCTCCATTCAATGCAAATGCTTGTGGAACTGCTCCAGTTTTCCCAGCAGGAAAACCAGCACACAGTTTCATCAGCCATTGCATGGGGCAGTAAGTTGTGGCTCAGAGGCCAGAAATAATGATCAGAGAAGAAACTTCATATCATCTATAACCCTGGAGAAAAATCTGTACTAGATTTCTTTAGATGAGCTCAGACGCTGGAAAGCCTTTATCCTGAAGATGGATTTACATGAAGGCTGTCTCTGTGTTTAAGAAAAAGGCTTACCAATAATCTGATGGAAATGAGGAATCAACTTGTATTTTACTATGAGAGAAATCTATTTATTGTTTCAAGAAGCCTGGTAGTCCAGCTCTTAGTGCAAACCCTTATACCTCTCAAGCTCTACCACACAGGCGTTTTACTGCTATTCATTACATGTAAATGTTTCTTTGTCCCAACACACACTTGCAGCTGTCAACACAGCCAACACTAACTACCAGGAAATGATCTGTCTGAGAAGGAAATGTTGCAAGCTATCAAGTCCCCACAATGTGCTAAAACATCCGTAGAGGCAGGCTGCCAGGAGTTTATTATAAACTATGGACCATATGTTCTCTTGGCTTCCATAGTTTTGAACAAGGAAATGTGTCATCAAATAATCCTGCAGGGAAAGGAGAATGAACTGTGCAGGGGAAGAATCATAATGCTGCTTCACTAGGATGGTACCCCAATGTCTGCTTTCCTGAAGAGTGTGAAGGCTAAAAAGACCAATAGAGATATAAAAAGAAGTTGGATAGGAATAACTTGGCAGGAACTCCACCATATGGCAACCTCAGGAGATGTGGTGGATGTCTGAGGAAAATCTGCTGTCATTCATGCTGGTAAAAGAAACAATAACTTTCTAATGTGTGTATGTCTCTTGGCTCTAGTCAAGACAAGTATGTTGAGACAAGTATGTATCACAAAACCCGAGGTGAAGCAGACAGGTAACTCCACCATCCAGGCTTGCTGACCATGCTGCTTAACAGCTCCATGTATATGCATGGTGGAGCTATGATTGGTGTTGAATAAGAAATGAGTTTGGTAAAATAGATGCACATAGGAGAGAGACTGAACTGAGGCTGTGTCAATCTTTACCACTGTAAGCTGGCAATATTTCTTTGCAGGCTAATGTTTTTCTGTGCTGATACCAAACAGTGCAGGTATCACTGCCTCTTCCACTCCTGATTCCTACTGTTGCAAAACACTAAACTCTCTGGATTGTGGCATATTTTTCTCTATTGACCTGACAGTTGGTATCGCTGGTACCTAAAATGACTCTCACAGTTCAGTGCAGAGCCCTTCAGAGCTTGAAAACATGTTGACAAGCAGGCACTAAGAGTGAGTCAGCGGTGCCTGCAGTGAGGAGACCAATGTACTCATTGGAAAGAGAGACTGTGGGACATGGTAGGTAACTTTGAGCATCTTACCAGGTAAGGTTAGGGCAGAAGTGGAGTGTGTTCTTCCAAAGGTGAGCTTAGCCAATTGTGACAAAACAGAAACACAGTTATGAAAGACATGAGCCAAAACATATTTTGGGGAAGTACAGCCTAACATTCGCCAAAGTACCACTAACTAGATTTAGACTAGATATAAGCAAGAAACTTTTTACAATAAAGATGAAACACTGGAACAGATTGCTCAGCAGTGTCCCATTCCTGGAAACATTCAAGGTCAGGCTGGATGGGGCTTTGAGCAACCTGATCTAGTTGAAGATGTCTCTGTTCACTGCAGATGGTTTGGGCTAGTTGACCTGTAAGGTTCCCTCCCAGCCCAAATTATTCTGTGATTCTAGAATTCTGTCTGAATCTCATCTTTGCTCTTCGCTGCTCCATAGGATTTTGCTGCAGGAGCACTCTTAGCTCACAGTGCAGAGGGAACATATTCTGCAGTACCTCCTTCTCTGGAGAAAATTGAGTTCATTTTCCCCAAAATGAATGTTTTGTTCACAGAAGTAGTTAGTAAGCAATCCTTCTGTCTTTGTCTTGATCCACATGCTTTCTTATTCTTGTTCTTCGTGGTTTTTACCCCTTTCCACTTCTGTCCTAGGGAGGTGGGAAGTGAGCAAGAAGCTGGGTGGGAGTTAAGCTGTTAGCCAAGGCCAACCCACCACAGCATGGCATCTCTACACAGCATACACATGACAGACTTAGCAGATAGTGGTTTTTTTAATACCTCATTTCACTGCCCAAGCTGTCATTATTTTTGGAGTCTCCTCATGCTGACTTCTTATGTTAAACCTAAGACCAGGTCTGAAACCTGAAGTTTCATGTGTTTACCTCTGACATTTTGGAATAAGTATCAGCAGTCTGAATTAAGAAAAAAAATCTGCTATAATATAAGCACTGTTAAAAATTCATTCATTAAGGAGGTCCAGCCTTTCTATGCTTTGAAAAAGTACCTATGATTTAGTTGAATTTCTCACAACAAAGGCTGTGCTTTTTGAAATCTCTCTAAATACCTCTTCAACTTTGTCCAGTTAAAAAGTTTTAGAACTTCTGTTTTTGTTTGTGCTGTAAGGACTGGGACAAGGGATCGGAGTTCATTTCTCTGGAAGACCACATTTGCATGGTGCATGATCTATCTCCATGATGTGACCAGGACTTCCCTTGTCCTTTGGAGGACACACAAAGTGCATGGATATAGTGTTATGTTATGCCTTAAAGGGATATGTACACCTTGTAGTCAAGTATGGTTTGACGTTATAAGGTTCCTCTTTCACACACTCAGTTCATATACATGAAAATCACATAAATGCTGTGTGGACACAGTTCAACATGATACTTTTATTTCAACCTTAAATGCCACAAGTATCTTCTGACTAAGTATGACTATGATAAGAAATTCCTTTCTATGTCTTGGCTCTGCCTCTGAGAAATGTCGTATTTCTTTGTTTTTCTGAACTGAAACTAGTAGAGCTGACACAGTGCAGCTGTAGGAGTGACTCAGCAGAATGGCTCTGCATCTTCATGCACATGACATCCTGTGACAAAAAATTCTCACATTTTCAAGATAAAAAATGTCTTAGTTTAATTAATTTCTTTCTCAAGGGAAGGTAAAATTATTTTGAAGAGGAAACAGAAAAACTGAGATTCCATGACACCAATCTGTCAAGATGGCAAACATGAAAATCACATGAAGAATATGTTACACTTCGAATTTTACTGGATTCATAATTATTTTTATACTTGCCAGGCAAGAACTAGGAGTTTCTAAAACAGGACTGAAAATGAAGAACACATGACAGATTAAGTGATGTTAGTAACAATGGGGAATCATGAGAAGTATTTTGCTGACACTTTTTACTTTGTAGATTTTTCCTTAGGATTAAGGAAGGAACTTGGAATTTGACAGCTGGAGGAGAAAAATGGTAAAAATCCTTCAGGATCTGAGTATTTAACCTCTAATTTAAGCTCAGGGTGTATGGACTGTCTTTTGAATTAATTATAAAAAAATGACAACAATTGAAAAAATAATCTGTTTTAGTTGGACTTTTTGTTTGCTTTGTTTGATTTTTTTTTGTTTGATTTTTTTTGGGTTTGGGTTTTTTTGTTTGGTTGGTTTTTTTGTTGGTTTGTTGGATTTTTTCAGTTGGTTGGATGGGTTTTTTTTTCAGAGACAGTTTTGAGAGTCTTGCAATCCTGACAGAAGTAGTAAGAGTCACCTGCTTGAAAATATATGTCTAAATGTGGCTTTAGGTGGTTAAGTTTTCATCTGCAACTCTTACTTTGTTCTTCTGCATCTACAGCAATACACAAGGATTTCTACATGTTTAACAGACCTCTTTCACACATGTTGACTCATATCACCTCAAAGAAAGACATGTAACCCACACTCAATTTTTTTGCACCAAAGTTCCCAATTTCCAGGTATTTAACTTCTGTACTAGCTAGCAGAGTGAAAAGACAGTCTGCAAACAAGCTCTGATACAAACACTTTTTCGTCTTGAGTTAGCCAACAAGCTCTGCTGCAAGGAAGAGACAACAGCAAGAAGAGGTGTTTTCCCAGACCTTTTAGTTTAGGTTGTTGTGGATGGTGGGACTTCAGCATCTGGATAAGGACTAAGATAAGAATAGAATAAATCATTAGATTGGGAAGGGGCAGCAGTGAGAATTCAGCTTGGGAGACAGAACATAGTCGGTGGAGGCCATGTGCAAAATCTGAGGGCAATTCAGCTGCTATGTGTACCCTAATCTTCCCTATATCTGATATTGCCAGGACTGTTATCTGGGATGAAGACTGATGGGCCCAGTCACTGCCTATCTTTCCAAAAACGGGTGACCTCCTGCAGCCAAAAATTTGGAATGATCCTGAACCCTTCCTCACCCAAACCAGTTATTGGTTAAGAGGGTGCTTGTTGGCCTTGGACAGTATATCCTGGAGGTGTTGTAACAATTTCACAGTCCAAAGCTACAGGGCCCTACAATATTACTAAGTATTGTTTAAGTCACTATAAGCAGACTTAGCCAGTATGTTCACCTTGATGAATGCCCTTGTCTCTCACCACTCGGGAGGTAATTCTCTGCCTGCAATAATTTCTGAATTCCTGTTCATATTTCTGCATCTTACCTTTCATGGGGAAACTGCATCAAACTCCAGGCTAAAGACAAACACTATTCAATTCTCATGTGACTTCCCTAGAAAAGTGTACCTCTGAACAGTGCAACTAATGAACCATTGCCAGCATCTCAAGCTCCTTTCAGCACCGATGGCTTCTGAGCTTCTGGAGAATCTCACCAATATTTGTCAACTTGTATTTCTTCTACCTTTGATATTCTATTATATCATACATTTCAACTTTATCCTCATTAATTGCAAGGTCCTACACCTGGGGAGGAAAAACTCTATGCTGGGGACCACCCAGCTGGAAAGCAGCTTGGCAGAAAAGGCCCTTGAGGTCCTGATGGACACCAGGTTGCGCACGAGCCAGCAATATGTCCTTGCTGCAAAGAAAGCAGATGGAATCCTGGGTTGCATTAGGCCAAGTATTGCCAGCCTGTCGATCTCCTCTACTCAGCCCCATCTTGAGTATTGTGTCCATTTCTGAGCTCCTCAGTACAAGAGAGCCATGGGCTCACTGGAGAGAGTTGAACAAGGAGCCAGAAGGATGATCAAGGGTCTGGAGCACCTCTCACATATATATAAGGAAAGGCTGAGAGAGCCAGGACTGTTTAGCGTGAAGAAGAGAAGGCTCAGGGGAGATCTGAAAGGAGGGTGCAAAGAGGACAGAGACAGGGTCTTTTCAGTGCTGCCCACTGACCAGAGGCAACTGGCACAAACTGAAACACAGGAGGCTCCCTCTAAACATCAGGAAAGAGCTTTTTACTGTGAGGGTGACTGAGAACTGGCAGATTGCCCTGGGAAGTTGTGGATATTCAGAAGTTCTCTGGACATGGAGTTGGGGAACTCTCTCTGGTTGGCCCTGCTGTAGTATCTGGACCAAATGACCTCTGGAGGTCCCTTCTAACCACAACTATTCTTTGATTCTGTGAACATCTGGAAGCCATTCCTTCGCAATGCTACCATGTAAGGGCCCCACAGAATTGCTGCCTATGGATCTGCAAGGCTAATTAAATGGTTATTTGTAGCAAATTCTCATCATGTCATAGAGATCTTTTCCAGACTCAGGGGTTTGTCCACAATGGGGAAAAAAATCTGTTCTCTGGAAGACTGTACTTTAGCTGCCCAGAGGAGGCTTGATCACAGTGTTAGGCCTATCTTGTGGGGGGAAATCCACTTTCCATCTCCTAGTGACATTCAGTTGAGATTTAGACACTGAAAAGTAGGTATGGGATAGGAATTTAAAATGCTGTTATTGACAATGGAGACCTGGATCCTCATTCACTTGTCTAAACATAATGTGTAATACCATTGGAATTTCCTGTGCAATATACCTGCATAGGGCTGGCAACCATGATAAAGAGTCTGTAGGAAATCCATATCTTTTTAAAGAGGTTCTCAAAGGCTGAAATGGGTCTACAGGTATTTGGCTATATGAAACCCTCCACTAATCAGTACAATCAAGTGAGAGTAGAAAGAAGGTCAATACAGATCAGTCACTAGGAGTGGAGTCCAGGCATTCACACCTAGTCTCCGTGCTCATAGCTAGTCCCAACTGCATTGTATTCACAATGTGTTCTTGGAGCTGGTAGTTCTATCACAGTACCTGTAGGATACCTACATATTCCTGAAAGACTACCTAAAGGCCAGGCAGTGTGCCCTGGCTTGTTTACCTTAATTGATTGTTGTCTGCCAAAGTAGTCAGGGCAGTTAGATTTCTGACTGTAGGTAAAGGCATTGCAATGAAATGCAGTTTGGGAGAGGGTCCACCTACCTTTGTGAAGCCTCTGTTAATGAGGATGTATCCTTCTGTAGAGAACCTAACTCAGAAGTCAGAGGTGGCACAGTTTGTTATACCTTCTTGCTGCAGATTTACTTGTAAATATGCGTATAAGAGCATTCTTAAATCAAAAATACATCTTCCAAAAGGTGAAGAACTGGCTCTGTGTATCCTCACAGTGAAAGGCAAGGACAGGCTGAAGCAAAAGCATTTGCCTTGTGTGGGAGGAAAACAGGCCAGTGATAGAGAATTACCTCCCACACTTTGGCTGGTATGTGTCACACTTTGAAAAGGGTATTAAACATTAGATGAGACAACAGAGAAACTTTCAGTCATCTGGAATTTTGTTCTTCTCTGTCTGCACCCCCTACACTTCTCTGAATGCCATTCTAGTATTTTCCTTTTGGCAAGATTCTAGGTTTGTTAAATCTTCCATTGATCCAATGAAGTTCCTGCAGTTCTCTTTGTTCTGTAGGTGATGCCTAGGTCTCTCTGCCACTGTCCTGTGAGAGCACTGCTCTGCCTATTGCACCAGCTTACCTTCAGTGCCTGGTCTTCACCTTACCATGGGCAATCTAGCTGGTCTCCCACGTGTATGCTGAGATTTTCAATTGAAACTTTGATTAAAAACGAAGAAGAGTACAGACTTGAAAATGTGATCTGTAAGGTGCAGAGTGTAAGGACATAAGACATGCTCTAAATGTCCTGTAGTCCATCTGACCTAATCCTGCATCTCAAGAGAACTGGCTCATGCAGTCAGTGGTGTAAGAGTATTCATGATAATCCCTATGTTGTCCTTTTCCTATCTTTTTATGTACCTGCCTTCCAAGAACTTATTTATTACCCTTTTGGATCTGCCATATTTCTACCTGCATGGTAGAGGCATATGCATGAAGTCTAAGGGCAGAATAATTTTCAAGCCAGCCAGTCCACTAAAGATAAAAATCATCTAGATTCCTCACCTCCTTGCTAAATCCAAAGCTGTATGTTACAATAAGGTATTTCTTTTCTCATAAAAAACACCCCAACTAAATCCCATCCCATGGGAGAAAATGAACACATCCATCGTCCTTGCAACAACTTCTGTAAGCCCTCGTCAGAGTATAGACCATGCTACATGGTTTTCTCTTTCTGACTTTGACTGGTCTTTAGGTATTAAGAGAAAAGCAACAAAAAGGAAATCTAGGCTCGCCAAAGGTAAGTACTATTGGGGTAAAAGTCATTTATGCTAGTGTAACTGAAAGAAAAATTTAGACATATCTATTTCTTCCACTCTTTTTCTTTTTCTCCAATCAGCCTCCCACTTCTGTGCTTCATTAATTCTCTCCCTCCTCCTGCAGGATTTTTCTTAAATCATATCTCCCCCTCAAGGCTTTGCTATGTGTTTTTTCCGAGAATGTTTTGTGTTTGAATTCCTCTGGTGCATTAAAATTGTCTGAATGAGGTAGCACATTCATTAGGACACAGACCCTACCTTTTAACTTGGTGTGGAGAAGTGGGGTAATTTATAACACTATAGGAATTATTTACAAGTTTAAGGTCTGTGCCTCATTTTTTCTCCAGTAAATATGATTTTTGCTCTCATTACTGATCATGCCAGCATGTTACAGTTATAAGCAGTTATCATATCTTCTCATTACAGTTGCACACCAGCGCCTCTAAGCCATGGATCTCAAAAACCTTTTTTGTGTTGTAATACTCCATTTAAGAGACAGGTGAAGTTTATTATTGCTTTCTGACATACACTGAACTCCAGTGGTTTGCTTAAGATTTGTCAACAACTGGTCTAGAACCTAACCCAAACATCCTCCACTTGTTTCTTTAGAGCAACTTTTAATGAGATTCAGCTCATAAGTAATCATAGGATTAGGATGTAGCTTTTGCTATTGAGGGCAGTGAGATGCTTGCTTAGACCAAAGCCTAGTATTAACATAATAAAAGTCAGGTCAAATGAATCTCTGTGTTGGTTGTCATGTCACTACTGACACATGAGAAGTTTCTCAGGACAAAAAGAAAACTAAAAAAGGATAAGGATTTGGTTATGTTTATATTGCCAAAGTGTTCCAAGGCAGATGAACAACATTGCATTGTTAGTGTGCCTATAGGCTGGGCTGGGGCTGTGCACTGCACAGGAACAGCACATGGCCTGACCACCTCCTGTTAAACCAGCTGAGCATGACTGCTTCAGTTTTGCTGCCCTCTGCCCTGCATGGCCCTCCAAGGGTGCCCCCAGGACTCCTCTCCTGGTGTGCTACAGAAACCATGGGCTTCCCACAGTGAAGACAGCTTCCTACTGGGCTGAGACCCAGAGCCTCACATCAGCTATGGCTATGAACTTGGAAAAAAACACTCATTAACAAAGTAGTAATTATGGTTTAGAGTCTTCAGGGCCACATCACACTGAATTTGGAGGAGATCCAAGTCCCAGAGCTATGCAGCTTTCTCCCTAGCCTCATGGCCAGATACTCTCTCAGCAAGGTATTTCCTGAGTTTTATATAGCAAGGCAGATGTAGTGTATGATGCAGATAGTCAAACAAGAGTATGCAAGCAAGGCACAGAATTTTGTGTATTGATTCACACAACCTGAACTTAGCAGCTCTTCAGAGAAGAACTACATGAAGTTTATTTGACCCAGCTCTGCTCTGTACCAAAGCTGCTGAAGATGACCAACATTTAATCCACTCAGACAGTAATCTAATGGAAGAAAAATATTATCACGTTTTTAGAAGAGTAAGAATGTGCTATTTAAACTGAAGTCCTCTACTTTCATGCTTTCTGAACTTTCCCTGCAATTTAGAAGACATTTTCAACCTGTGCTAATGTGATGTGGATACTTAACCAAGAGTAGAATCCTCAACAGTTTGAATTGAAATAGTTCCAGCTAAGCCAGTGGCACTGTAGCAGCTAAATTTCGTATGAATTTAGCCCAATAAACACAAAAATGTCATCAAATTGTGACTGAAGTTGTCTCGACTGATAGAGTGTTTCAGATTGTTAGGCCAGTGTCAGTTGTAATGCAAGTGAAATTGCAGGGTTCTTTTGAAATCATATAAATGAATGAGGGATGTTCTTATCTCACACTTGAATGATAATTCCATGTTGAGGGAAAATTGCACATCCTATCCCTCTGCCTCACACTGCTGGCTAATCACTCCTGGTGGAGGACACCCGGGATTCCCATACACTGGAGTGCAGCCAGAAGCAGGATAATGCAGATGAACTTGAGTGGAAGGACAGGATTTGGGCTATTTCAGGAGGATTTCCATTCTCAGCATCACTGAAATTCAAACAGGTCAAACCCTGTTCTCTGATGAGCCAAAGGCAGATTGCTGCCATTTCTACAGCAGCACAAAGCTGTCCAGGCCCATCCTTCGTGCCACTGGGATATGAGTGAAAGATAGCCTCAATAAATTGTTAATATATTCACTTTCCAGGCAGGCCAAATGGTAATTAACCTCATGCTCACTGCTGCTGCTTTGAGAGCTGACTCAGAACTTACCATGCAGCTACAATTTGATCTGATAACTACTGTACAGAGAAGATGACAAAGGCATGCAGAGTGTCACAGGAACTGTGAAAGAAATGGGGACAGGCTGAACAGGCGTCTCTTTGAGCAGGATGGACCCAGCCACAGGAAAGGCTCTGCACACAGGGATTGCTGTGGGCAGTTGGGTGGTCAAGGATAGAGAGGGCAGTCTGACACTGTCTGTGCTCCCTAGAGCCCTGGCTTTGCAGTGAGCATCAAGCAATCCTCCTGAGTGCAGGTCCAACCTTGTTGAATGGATGAGATGTTCAGAGATGTCTCTGCTGGTAGGTGTAGACGCAAAATAAAACACTTTGCCAGGCAAAGAGTTTCATTACACACATGACAGCACTCCTACAGCAGGAGTTTTTTTTGGAGATCTTTTCTATAATGACTGGACCTGCCAGTGTGTTTTCTGCAGCGTTGCTTCTCTCTGGCAGAGACATAAAGATCCATTAGCAATAAAAATGGGCTTAGTGCCATGGCTTAGTAGCATCCTTGATACTGCATTCTAAACTGTGAGAGAGAGGAAAGGTAACTTGCCCTCTAGGCAAAGCTGCTTTCTCTGTCCCCTTTTGTGTAAAGATTTTGTGCTCTTAAAGATGAGCTGGTGGCAATTTGTCTTTGTAAAACAACTGGAGACAACAAGAATATATTTCTGTCCTTCTCCAAATGTAACATTTTGTCCTTGAAAGTCTATGGTATTTTACAGACCAAGGGAGGGAAATTTGCAGACCATCTCAGAGCTCAACTAGAGCAAAACTAATGCTACTTTGTTGTTTGAATGAATGTTGAAAAACTGCTGGGCTGTCCTGCCTGTGGGTTTAGGACTGGGAATTACAACTGTCCAGAGAGGCAAAAGCTGTGGAACAGAGGACTTTTCCAACAGCACTCCACAGGTCACCGTTGCACTAACACTAGCTTGACTGATTTTTCTGCTCTCAGATTATAAATGTGAACATTGAACTCTAATGCTAACCTACTTCAAGATCAGATACACCAAATCTCTTCAAATTTTGCCAGAGAACATAGTGAAATACAGGCTCAGTTGATAGGAATTAAAGTCAGCTGATCAATCAGCAGGCAGTTAACGTTACATGAGATATGCTTATTGTAAAACATCTCATGTAATTGCAAAACATTCAACAGTACCTGAGTGGTACATGCACTGAATTTTCCAGTTTCCAACAGAAATAGCTACTTCTCTTTTAAAATGTGTACAGTACTGAATGGTCATGTTAAGTATCTCCATGAATGCACCACACAGAGGGATACATGAGAGCAAGGCCATTGCACACCTTACACTGGAAAAGATAAGGATTATCCCACAGTTGGAAAGGCCTAAGTCAAATCTAAACAAGCTACTCTTAGAGCAGCTATTCCTTCTCTGCTCTGTAACCTGTGTTAGAAGATGCTTGCTAGATTTCATATAGAAAATTCCAATATTCTGCTCTTTTCCTCTTGCTGAACGGTTCTGAAAAGGCAAGGGCTGTATGCAGCTTTCCTTTGGCTTGGACACGTTTGCTCTGCTGTCCCAGTCTCTGTAGGTCCTTGGTGGACTGAAGATAGACAGTGCGTTTTGAACTACTAAACTTCTATGGTGATACACCAGTGTTCATGTTTGCCAAAAAAAAGAGAATGAAAACTTGAGACTTGCTGCATTATCATTCTCCTCGTGTCAATATGGATTATAATAAACTCATCTTCCTTAGTGCACAAGGCTTCTGTTGATTTGTTTAATTTCACTTTCATTTTCCAAGGAGTCAACAGTGAAAAACTTGAGTTGATAACAGGCTCTCCTTCTCTCTGCTATTGATAAGATCTGGCAGTCTGGAGGGGCACTGATGGACCAAATTAGGTTATTGCAAACTGAATTCCACCAGACATAAGGCCTAGACTCTGAGATCAAGGATTCTTCTGAAGCACAAGAGTTAGGCCTGGGATTAGATACCGACAATATAAATTTTACTTGAGGACACCAAACCTTAACCAAGGCTGCAAACTCATTCTCATGACCCTGAAGCCCACAAGTTTGGCCTGAATTCTTCACTGCCTGTGAAACTTCCCTGAAGAAGGCAAGCCAAGTCTTAGAGTGGCTTATGGCAGTTAATGAGTCATCATCTCTAAAACTACTAGATGTAGTCATTCATTGGATACTGGAAATAGAGAATATTTCTTAGTAAAGCAGTGAGTGGTTTTTCCAGTCTTTTTTCATTGCCACAGGTAGTTAGCGTATCCGGTATGCCACACCAGATAACAAGAATTGCTTATGATCTCTTCTCTGTGGTGACCAGTGACAGAACCCGAAGTAATGGCCTGAAGTTGTGTCAGAAGAGGTTTAGGTTGGATATTAGAAATAAGTTCTTCACCCAGAGGGTGGTTGGGCACTGGAACAGGCTCCTCAGGGAAGTGCTCACAGCACCAAGCCTGACAGAGTTCAAGAAGTGATTGGATGATACTCTCAGGAATATGGTGTGACTCTTGAGGATGGTGCAGGGCTAAGAGTTGGACTCAATGATCCTTGTGGGTCTCTTCCTACTCAGTGTATTCTGTGATCTCCTCATTTTTGTGTTTAATACTTGTATTTCCTATAATTTCTGAGACATGACAATGGTCAAAATGTTTTTAAAACACCAAAGCAAAATTAGATCACAGGAGTTTGCATTCAGGCTTAACACATGGCTTTGTTTCAGGTGAAACTCACAGCACTGGGCTGCAGGACGCATCTCAGCATGTTTCATGCAATTAGGGAAGGAGTTGTACCAAGCCACTGAGGATCAGCAGGGCTCTGCCCTCGCTTTACAGCTGTTCCTGGGAAGAACAATGCTAATGTTCTGAGGCCACCTACTGTTTGCTTTCAACACCTACATGTTAATGTAGGCTTTTTTCCTAATGACCAGAAAGTATTCCTGATAGTCCTTAAGGAACATTAAGTCCTTAAGATACATCAGAAACAGAACTTGCTCTAGTTTAATTGCATTGCTTTATAAATATAATCATCCCTATCTTGTTAAGATGATTTCTCAAGGAAAATAAGTATTACTTATCTTGATAATTTTTTACTTCATTAACATCTTTTGCAATCTCTCTCTGTAAGAATACCCTTAAAAGTGCCAAATCCTCCCGGAGCTTCCACTTTCAAGTACTCGAGAGGAATCTGGATGCACAGAGTGAAATTCTAGCTCCACTGACTCACAAGCAATTATTCTCCTTTGCATGAATAGAGCTAAGTTAGGGTTTTTCTCTCTCTCAGTTCATCATAACAGGAATTTGCTGATCCCATGCTGTTAAATCCATCTGCTGCCTCAAGCTTTGGCTTGAAGTACAATGAATAAAAGAGGGAGAGAAAAAAAAGGGAGAAAATCAGAAACTGTTATCCACAAAATGTCCTAGACTGAAAGCCTCAAGCTGAGCCTGTGGAGGCCAGCCACTGCAGCACGAATGTAAGGAAAGCTGAAGCTCCAGGCGATACAAATTTCTGCTTATTGCTAATAGCAGGATTCAGTTGACTCTAACATGCAGGGCCTCCCTTCCATTTACACATTTATTACACATTCTCAGCTGCTGTTTAGGCAATGACTCCCAATTCTGGTTGTAACACAGGTCCCACTTTTCTTCCTGTTACACAGGGTCAACTGGGTGCTTAGCCTTCCTCTTTCAGTATCATTTAGTATGCAATGAGGCATTCAGGTCTGTTAACACCAATCCCTCTCACCAGCCTTTGGCTTGTAAAGGGTTCAATGCATGAATCAATCATCAATCAAAGCATCAATGGCTTATTCTTTTTTGTGAATTCTGCTTCACTAAAGTTCTCTTCTATTTAAACAAAATTCTCCTGAGTTCTGTAGAAATCCATTTTCCCAAAGTTATCTCTCCTCCCTGTCTAGCTGTACCTTGGCTGGATAACAGGTCTAGTTGTGCAGAACCACTGCTGCTGGATGCAGTCTACAAATCCTGAAAGAGAAGTTACCTAGTGTGTTCCACAGAGATGAAATCACCCATCTTCAAGGAAAATGGATCACTTGACTTCAAGGAAAATGGAACAACTTGTAGCATGTATAGTCTCATATTCTTTTTAAAATGTATAAAATATTGCAGAGGAAAAATATAGAAAATTATTATTTCAAACATCATTGTAATAAGCAACCATATTTACTGAGGTTCAAGAAAATATATTTTAGAGACTGAAAATCTTAAGTTCTTCATTGATTTCCTCACTCATTGTTAAACAAGACCTTAATATGATGCCTTAAGAGTCATGAGTGGCTGGGTACTTTGATGTATGCACTCCCTTTCCTCACCATCAATGCAAGATAATTAGAAGTAGCTTGCCTTGAATTATTTTTTTTCCTTTTAAGCAAGAATTATTACAACTTTCTTCTCTAAATTCACCTTGGGGATTTACAGGACCATACTGAATTTAGAAAATGAAATAGTATCTGAAATGGAAGCTAAGTGCTATCTGGATACCAGCAACCACGACCTAATTATTCTGAACTTGTGAAGAAGAGATGGTCCCAACTGTAAGACACATATTCTCTGTTTCATAGGGACATATTTTTCAATTTCAGGAAAATTATCAGTGAAATAGGTCAGGAGAAAAGGGTAGCCATGAGAAAGCAGATGAAATGGAAGAAGAGTATTAAGTTAGAGTAACAATGTAGAACAAGGCAAGGCTCAGGTGTGGCAGAGGAAACGACAGTTTGGTGGCTTAGACAGTGTGTTCTTCAACTGTGAGCACCAAATCGAATACACCTTCATAGCCGTGTCTAACAAATCAGTCAACATTAAACTTGCACAGCGCTCCCATGTGCAGCAGGCATGAGCCTTTAAGCAATCAGGATAGTAGAATCCCACATTTTTGGGCTCGAGTCCCTTCTTCAGCAGAGAAAAGAGATCAACCAGTGGACATTAATGTTGATAAATAAAAATGTGAAAGCAAGGAAATAACACTATATAAAATGCAAAAAAAATCTTTAGTTTTAACTAAAGAAATGAAATGGGGAAAATATAATAGTGCTAGAAGTAATGAAACTCTAGCAGTAGAAAAGTCCTATTATTAGGTGATACGATGTAAAGCTGATGTGCCGAAGATTACATGTAAGGAATGAAATGTTAAGAATATTTCCATTCTAATCCGGGTTTCTATTCTACTCTTAAAGGTAATGATATCTATTATTTGAACTCTTTAGAGCATTTAATACCTTTGGCATTCCTGTTAAAAATTAGTGCTATACTGCAGTACACAAACTGAATGGATTAAGCTCTTGGTAAGTGAGATTACATACATGCTATCTTTTCAGAGTCTGCATGTTTAAAACTGCTGGAGACCATTTCCCTTACTTACCCGCTTCTGTGCAGCCACAGTGCCTCTAGCATGGAGCATGTGAGCCAAATGTCCAGTGTCCACATTGCTTCAAGGCAGTCCAGGAAGGAATAGCAATATGCCTCAACATTTATTTCATGACCATCCTTGATATGGATTCAAGTAGGAAGGCAGATTACAGTTCAGAATCAAAAAGGGAATTGCCCCACACTGTGGAAAGCTGTTAAATATGAGGCTGTAGGAAACATGGATGACATCTCAAACTGGCATTATGAAGTGTAAGACCACTAGTAGTTAAAGCTGTTAAATTGTTTCATCTAGTCTCTTAGTCCATTGCAGACCAAACTACAGACCAACACAGACACCACAAAGAGGACTGTGTAGGCAGGATGACTGATTGGGACTGCTTAGTATCCTCAGTCCATCCAACCTGTGTTTTAGTGCAGCCAACAACAAAGGTATACATGTAAGTACAGGATGGCAATACCACACAGAGAACACACAGAATGGGAGAGTAACTCCTAAGCAGCAGTGGTTATGAAAGTGTTTTACAGACTGTGTTAAGCAAACAGATATGGTGGTAAAAAGAACTACTATCACATCTGAGTCTATGATCAGGAAGATAGCTGGTAAACATAAACTGCTTTTTCCATTTTGCATTTGAGATAAATAAACCCAGCACTGGAGTACTGCATCCTTTCAGAAGTGGTTAATAAAATCTGCAGATGATCAATAAAGAGCCACCGAAATATTTGAGGGCTGAAGGAAATTCTTCTCTGGGACCAAATTAATAAGCTTAGTGTGTTTAAATTGATAGAACAAAACCTTACAAATTATTTGTTTCCAATCTATAAGACCACTACAGAGGAATTTTGAAATTTAAAGAATTAGAGAGAATGGAATAAGAATAATACATACCAGAAGGTGGAAACAATTATTTGCAAAGAAGGAATTAGGCAGAACCTTTTTCTATTGGAAGCATCTGACAAAAATGAAAAACCAGCAAGGGAAGGAATGGAATTTTGGTTCCCTGGTATCTTCATATTTGGACTAGATGTCAGCCTTTAATTTAGCACAAGGCTTGCCCATGCATAACCATGTGAAATGTAGATATCTGTATTATGCAAGGCTCAGTGTATCACTGAGTATTTTGCTTTGTGTTACTACAGTTGTGTCTTCTCTTGCCTTCATCTCCAGCTTGCCTGCATAAACACTGAGTATAGGAAACCTGAGCACAGTCATCACTATTTACCTTGTCCATAGGCCCTCTCCTTGGGTGCAGGCTGCAGTAATCTATTCAAACGCTAGCATACAGCTAGTCCAACTAGTCCACTTTTTTTTGCCTTGTGCTGATCTGACATACATTTTTTGCATGTTACAAATGTGCTGTGTAGGCGTTACTGCAGACCTAAATGGAAAAAAAATTGTAGCAAATGCACATTTATTTACGATAGAATAGAATAGAATAGATCATTTTAGTTGGAAGGGACCTACAACAATCATCCAGTCCCACTGGATGACTAACTTAGGGAACCAACTTAAAGCACCTTATTAAGAATTATGTCCAAATGTCTCTTAAATACTGACAGGCTTGGGACATCTATCACCTCTTTAGAAAGCCTGGTCAAGTGTTAAACCACCCTCTCAGTAAAGAACCTCCCCTGGCACAGCTTTGAACCGTTCCTGCTAGTCTTGTCACTGGATACCAGCAAGAAGAAATCAGCTCCTCTCTTCCCGTCCTCAGGAAGCTATAGAGAACAATAAAGTTGCTTCAGCCTCCTTTTCTCCAAACTAGAAATGCTCAAAGTTCTTAGCAGCTCCTCAGAGAATATTCCTTCCAACCCTTTCACCAACTTGGTTTCCCTCCTTTGGGTGCATTTGAGGACCTTCATATACTTCTTAAATTGTCAGCCCAGCACTGCACACAGTACTCAAGGTAAGGTGATATCAACAATGAATACAGTGGGAAAATCACCTCTTCTAACCTTCTGGTAATGCTGTGTCTGATGGACCCCAGGATAGGGTTTGCTCTCTTGGCTGCCAGGGCAGGCTTCTGGCTCATCCTGAGCTGCTGCTGACTAGCAACCTGAGACCACTCTATGCAGGACTGCTCTTCTCATTCATACTTGTGTTTGGCATTACTCCATCCTAGGTGCGGAATCCAGAATCTTTAAAATTTCATCACATAGCCCAATCCCCCAACCCATCTAGATCCCTCTGCAAAGCTTTCTGCTTCCTCAAGAGTCACCACCACCTTCCAGTTTGGTATCATCAACAAACTTGCTAATGGTGGATTCAACTCTTGCATTCATGTAATTGATAAATTGATAATTAGGACTGGCCCTAGAGTTGAATCCTGGTTCAATACCACAACAGCCAGACATAGACCCATTCACTACAACCCTTCAACCTCTGCCCTTCAGGCAGTTCTTCACCCAGAACATCATGAACCTGCTTATCCCATGGTTGGACAACTTGCTGTCAGATGATGTCAGAAAAAGTATCAAAAGTCTTATTAAAATCTAGGAAAACTATACCCACTGCCTTCTGTTCACCC